>JBBPBT010000899.1:1757189-1776359 GCA_037974875.1 Cicer bijugum | reverse complement strand
ACTTTGTTTATGTTTCTATTTTAGAGTTCATAAATTTGGTTTAGCAAATTTTAGTTTTTTTAAGTGTTTTGTTTTATTTTTAAAAATTATTAAAATATTGTAATGATATTATTATTATTATTTGTCTTAGAAGAGATGTTAAATTGCATCATAATTAACTCACACAAATGAGAGATCTCAAAATCAAAATAAGACGTCCAACATGATAATATTGATATTTATCATGTGAGCTGATATTTAAGGGCTAATAATATTATCTATTTATTAATTAATAAAATTACAAATTAAATATGATATAGATGACACATCAACCTCATTAATTGTCAAAGCCATCTAATTCAAAATAAAATATATATTTAAATATAACTTTTATTTACATTTAAAATGAGAAAAGTAAAATTTTTGTTGTTTATATTCTAGACATAAAGAAATACTATATTTATTTATCCGGAGAAAAATTGCAATGTATAGCCGTCTTACATTAGGCATGGTGACCGTTCAGTCTTAGATAAATTAATTGCAATGTCCACAATATTAAAGAGCACGAGAATATATCTCAATAAGCCAAAGGTAGGTTCTTAGGTATTTCTACAATCAATATTACATTTACAACACACAAAATTATTTCAAAAGAATATTATTTTTAGTTTTTAATATTATATTAATAAATTACATTTTTAATTACTTTTTATAAGTTTATTTGAGATTTACACATAGTCAAATACTTTATGACAGATGATTTATGACATTTGAGAATTGGGGATAGTATAAGAATTTTGCGTCTTTTTTTAACAAAGAGGCATCACCACTATTAATTTAAGTTTGACTTATGTTCACGGGTATGCACATTATTTATTTGGCTAAAATCCACTAGTTCTCCTCCAAGTTTCACAATCAAATGATTTTGTTCTTTTATTCTTAAAATATTAATTTTGGTCCTTTAAATTTTATATTTTCTAATTTTGATCCAATCAAAGATGTAGATTAATTTTTTAAAATCTGTAAGTGTAAATGTGAAATTTAATTAAATAAAAAATATATTTTTAATTCTTATAATTTATTTATTTATTTTAATTTCTGTAAAATAAAAATATAATTTTTAACTTCCACAAAATTATCATGTATTTAGTTTTAATCTTTGCTATTAAATGAATATATATTTTTTAATAAATTTGTTCCAAACATATTTACAACTATAGAAAAAGTTAATTCATCAAAATTGAGTTTAAAATTCGATTTTTAAATCTGGATTTTTTTTACTTTTATCTTAAGTTTGAAACATTAAAAAATGTATATTTAAATCATCAAAACCAAAAAAATTGTGCATTTTCGTAGAAGAATTGTTTACAATGTTCTAAACATGTTTCATTTTAATAGAGACTAAAATTGTTTGCTGGATAATTTTTTAGAGACTAAAAGTTATATTTTAATTTTACAACGACCAAAATTAAAATATTTAAATTTTATAGAAATTAAAAACATATTTATACTTTAATTTTTAATTAAATTCCACATCCACGATTTACATGATTGAAAAGAAGATTCAATGAAAATGGACTATGTAACTGATCTTAAGCCACTAATAACAATTCAATCGTGATCATGGCCATCAAATAAAAATAATATTTTATGCTAAGATGGACACACGTTTTATATTAGAGAGTGATTCGATAATGATAGATTTCCCTCCTATGATCATAATAAAAGCCTTCTATAAACCTTAGAAGAATCCATTATATAATAAAGATATTTAAAGTCATACATAAATTCTAATTCATAATGTGTAGGTACATCATATATGACAAGGAGCTAGGACCATAGGTCATCACTTTTCCTCATCGGTCGCATCACTTTCTATTATGCGCTAAGAATATGTATTTGATACAAAATAAATTTAATTAATTCATATACATTGTTAATATAAATATTTTTTACCCTGTGAAACAATTATAACATCATATCCATAAATAGTTGTATATATGTTAAGAGTATTAAAAAAAATTACATTGATAATGCGTTAAATCGCTACCACAACTTCACACCCACATGTCTACATAGAGGAAAAAAATGATGGAATGTGAGCATAACAGATAAACTGCTAAATTTAATGATAGACACATCCTAGGATTGTGCATCCATTGTGATATTGAGTAAGACAAAACCTTTTATTTGTTTCTAATCCAATGCCAAGACAATATTTTTGTCAATCTCCACCCACTTATTTTGAAATATCTTTGCATTTGTTGCTTTCCACATTGACCAAACATTACACACTACACACATATGACATATGATTTGATAAATTCATATTGATCTCAAGTGCTCCACCAAAAGGCCTATGAATTTGATCCAATGTCATTAAGAACATCATATCTGATTCCAATCCAATGAAAAAGAACATACCAAACTTGAGAGTAAAAAAGACAATGAACAAAACGATGATTCTTAGATTCTTGCAAATTGCAAGCAAAAGGACACAAAGCTCTATCCATTAAACAATCTAAAGTTCTTCAAACCCAAACCCTCTCATATCTCTATAAGGATAATTATTTTTAAATGATGTTTTTAAATGATGTGTTTAAACTAGAACTTTCCCTTATATTTTTTAATAATTACTTTTTTTTATAAATTCCGCAAATTTTAAATTCAACACAAATTATTATGTTGCAAAGTTCTACACTAATTTTCTAAAAAAATTTAGTACATCTTCACATGGAATTTATATTCTCCATATACTATTTTCTAGTTTGACTTGAACAAAAAGAATTTACAAGAAAAAACCAACTAATAGATATATAAAAAGAGTATTGACGAGGATGAAAAGAGTTTTGGTTACTGAAGAGAACACACAAATAAACTTTAAATGATGGTGTTTGGTGTTGGGAGGTGCAGAAATTAGTTTTGCAATGATCAGAAAATCCCAATGTAGATTATGCAGTATATAGTCGAAGGCCTAGTATGGCGTGCACGACAAAAAATTGGGTGTGAATAGTACTTTGGTCCAAATTCCCTTACTAATATTTTTAAAGACCTAAAAAATTTAAAAATTATTTATTTTATTCATCCACACTTAAATATTATTTCCAAAATACTAATATTTAAATACTAATAATTTTAGGAAAATAAATAAAATAATAGAATGTTTGCTTCATAACTTTTAGGTATATGTGCTCTTATGTGTATTAGATTTAAATTTTTTTTTGAATATATTTTATAATTTCGAAATTATCTTTTAAAAATTATTAAAATAAAATAATTATAAATTTTTTTTGATAAACTACTAAAATATAACTTATAATTTTAAGCAGTTTTTAAATTATTTTTAAAAAAATTCATTGTTTAGGAAAACTGTAACATATAGATGCAAATAACAAACCTACTCAAATAACAAACTGAATTAAAAAATTAAATTCTATGATTAAAACTCTATATGAAATTTGATTTTAAAATATGATTACTAAAACCTAGACAAAACCATGAAACTAATCAAGGAAGAAAAAACGGTTCAAACCTAAGAAATCAATAATGAAAAATCTAGAAGTGAAAACAAAATGACTGTAAAATATGATGAAATGGAAAAGAAAAAAAATAGAGGTTAAATAACATATGAACTTCATTAACTTAATTTCATTTAATCTTTTAGCTCATATGAAGAAATGAGAGAAGAAATGAGTGAAGAAATAGGGGGAAAAGAGATGTTCACGAAGATGAGAGAAGAAAGGAATAGTACGAGTAATAATTTGATTGTCAAGACAATTATGTAATTTCAAATATATAAGGGGTGTAACCAGTAATAATATGGTGTGAGTAGCAAAGTTGAAATTCTTGTTATTATTTTGAAAGAAACAAAACTGTAATAACCAACTTTTCTTTTCTAATATTGACTCGTATAAATAAAATCAAAATACAATTCAAATCGACCAACAGATACTAGGAAAGAATCTATAATCAAACACCAAGCCTCTGTAAATTGAAACACCACAAACCAACGACCATGTTCCAATTCATAACCAAAACACCCCAACACAAATAACACCATAACCATAAATAACACATTCCTCTAACAACAACAGTAACGTTCACCATTGTTCAAAAAAAAAAACTTTATTTCCCATTTCCAATGTTCCAATCCATTTCTCAATGTCTCAATTCAACAACTTCCACACTCTTTCATGCACGACAAGCTCACGCACATTTCCTCAAATTTGGTCTCTTTTTCGACACCCAACTCACCACAAGTCTCCTCTCTCTCTATTCTCATTACCTTCCCTTCGCACAACTCAAACTTGTTCTTTCCTCTCTCCCTCAACCAACCCTCTTCTCTTTCTCCTCCATTATCAATTCCTTTGCTAGGTCTCATCATTTCAATCATGTTCTTGGTGTTTTTTCTCAAATGGGTTCTCTTGGTCTTGTTCCTGATAGTTATCTTCTTCCTAGTGCTATTAAAGCTTGTTCTGCATTGAAAGCTTTGAAACTTGGTAGACAGGTTCATGGCTTTGCTTATGTTTCTGGGTTTGGTTCTGATTCCATTTTGGTTTCTTCTTTGGTTCATATGTACTTGAAATGTAATAGGATTGAAGATGCACAGAAACTGTTTGATAGTATGTCTGAACGAGATGTGGTTGTTTGGAGTGCTATGATTGCGGGTTATTCGCGGCTTGGGTTTGTTGATAGGGCGAAAGAGCTTTTTTCTGAGATGAGGAATGAGGGCGTGGAGCCGAATTTGGTGTCGTGGAATGGAATGATTGCGGGGTTTGGGAATGCTGGGTCCTATGGTGAGGCGGCGATGTTGTTTCGAGGGATGATTTCAGAAGGGTTTTTGCCTGACGGGTCTGCTGTTTCTTGTGTTTTGCCTGGTCTTGGGAACTTAGAAGATGTGTTGATGGGTAAACAGGTTCATGGGTATGTGATCAAGCAGGGTTTGGAATCGGACAATTTCGTGATTAGTGCTCTTCTTGACATGTATGGAAAATGTGGATGCACATCAGAGATGTCTCGGGTGTTTGATGAAATTGATCAAACAGAAATAGGTTCTTTGAATGCTTTTCTTACTGGATTGTCGCGTAATGGTCTGGTTGATACTGCATTGGAGATGTTCAAGAAGTTTAAAGCCCAAGAAATAGAGTTGAATGTTGTTACATGGACGTCGATAATAGCTAGCTGCGCGCAGCATGGGAAAGACATGGAAGCTTTGGAGCTTTTTAGAGATATGCAGGCTGATGGGGTGGAGCCTACTGCTGTTACTATCCCAAGCTTGATTCCTGCTTGTGGAAATGTTTCAGCGTTAACGCATGGAAAGGAACTCCATTGCTTTTCGCTCAGGAAGGGAATTTTCGATGATGTATATGTAGGTAGTGCATTGATAGATATGTATGCCAAATGCGGAAGAATCCAATTATCGCGACATTGTTTTGATATAATGCCAGTTAAAAATTTGGTTTCTTGGAACTCAGTTATGAGCGGATATGCAATGCATGGAAAGGCTAGGGAAACAATTGAGATGTTTAATATGATGTTGCAAAGCAGCCAGAGGCCTGACATGATTACCTTCACGTGCGTGTTATCTGCGTGCACCCAAAACGGCTTAATCGAAGAGGGATGGAATTACTTTAATAGCATGTCCAAAGAACATGACGTTGAACCTAGAATGGAACATTATGCTTGCATGGTGACACTTCTCAGTCGTGTAGGCAAACTCGAAGAAGCTTATTCTATCATCAAGGAAATGCCATTTGAACCGGATGCTTGTGTATGGGGATCCTTGTTAAGTTCTTGTAGAGTTCACAAAAATTTGAGTTTAGGGGAGATTGCAGCGGAGAAGCTTTTCGTGTTAGAACCAGACAACCCTGGGAACTACGTTCTTCTGTCCAATATTTATGCTTCAAAGGGTATGTGGGACGAAGAGAATAGAATACGAAATATGATGAAGAGTAAAGGGTTGAGGAAAAACCCTGGCTGTAGTTGGATCGAGATTGGACGCAGGGTACACACGCTACTTTCTGGCGACCAATCACATCCACAAATGAAAGAGATTTTGGAGAAGTCGGATAAATTGAGTATCGAGATTAAGAAGTCGGGTTACCTCCCGATGACTAATACTGTACTGCAAGACGTGGAGGAACAAGACAAGGAGCAGATATTGTGTGGACACAGTGAAAAATTGGCAGTAGTATTAGGACTGCTCAACACGAGTCCTGGACAACCGCTTCAAGTGATCAAGAACCTGAGAATTTGTGATGACTGCCATGCTGTTATCAAAGTTATAAGCAGATTGGAAGCAAGAGAAATATATGTAAGAGACACAAATCGGTTTCATCATTTTAAAGACGGTGTTTGCTCTTGTGAAGATTTCTGGTAACTTGCTTGAGCGTGCCACGAGTGGATCAGAAAACAGACAGATTGATCAAGAATGTTTATTCGGGTCACTTGAGCTATTCGGACCACACTTCATATGTTCAGTCTTGGATGCAAAGGGGGTTTGTTGGGAGTCCTACATTGAATGTGTTTTTACACCGGTTTTTTATGGTTGAATGCCAAATCCAAAGACTTCAATTTGAGATACTTCTCATAATTTGAGTCCTTGTAGAGCCTCAAAATTTTCCATTATTTTTCTCTCCGGAGCACGGAGCACGCAGATTATGTATTGCTTCTGTTGAAATTGTTTTTGTCAAATAAAAAAAAAATTTACAGCTTAAAATATTTACTTCATTAACTGTCATATTTTTATGTGGGTAAAAAGGCACTGTTTAGAGATGAATTGTGAATTTCAGAAAGGTGATTCTTCTGCATATGACATTGTGATATTAGAGGATCTCCAATTGGAAAACCATTCATAAGCAGTTTCAAGATATATTCATTTGTTGCTGATTTCACACGTTCAGCTGCATTGACTTTATGTTTGGAGAGAGCTTCTTTTCCCAACGGTGCTAAAAATGTACACCTATGTTCATAAGGATACTGTCAGACAAAAACAACGTGTGTTTAAACGAACTATGTTTTTATGGAAGTATACTTCTAAATTCGAAGTGTGTGTAGGGGTGAGAAAATAATTTCCATATTTGAATTGGAAAATTCAAAGTTTTGATGTTTTTGATTTAAAATTATGTTTTCAAATATTGATTTGAGTAAAAGGAGATACGAAATAACTATATAGAGATATAATAAAAGATTAACATATAGATTTTACATTAAACTTATATTTAGAGTATAACACATCCATATTTTAACCAAGTGAAGTTCCACTCAAAATTACATTCAAATCTGTAACTTTCTAGTCACATAACAGTAGTTTCAAATGTTTGTACCAAGTCAAAATAGCATACAAGTGTAAACTGGGAACCGATTTGATGTTTTTTAGTGTTTTTTTCTCACCCTTTTGTACTTTCAAGAGTAAGATACAATCATCTGCATGATTGTATGAATGACGACACAGTTTTTGCTATTCATGCAGGAAATATTTTTGTAAAAATATTATCTTCGTTAAAACATCTTATTTTAAAAAGTATCCAAAATTTTAAATATTTAATTCATATACATTGTTAAAGTAAAGATCAGTTGTAAATATTTAAAATTTTAAATTTTTTAAATATTTTAAGTTATTTTCACGAATGATTGAGATATGCAGTGCATAAAACTTTTGATGGATAAATTAAACTCAATTTAACTTATATGCATTCGCAACGAATAATTGTTTCCACATATCTCACAATATAAATATGCAATAGTATTATTGATCCCTCTAATTTTAATTTTATTTATAAATGAAAGTAAGTAAAAAAATTGATATAATTAAATCATAAATAAAGCCGAAAGGGAAGGGAGTAGTTATTTTGGTAGGGATGGAATACTAAAATCACAATGACTTTGACATAATGTTTTTTTCCTACAAGGACTTTGACTTAATATCAGAACAATGAAATAAAATGGTGATTTTCTCGATGGCCGGAGAAAAAAATATTGTTTAAGTTCACGTTTGATTAATATTTTAACCAAAACAAGAAAATATTAGTGTGTGGACACACTTTTTCAACATATCAATGTTTATTCTTTTCACCCAAATTTAATTTGTTTAAGATTTTCCTATATATATATATATATATATGTATATATAAATAAATAACAACCTGTTATTGACTAAATCACATCAACCGTATGCAAAGGTTTCAACTTGCTAAAAGGGTCTTCACACAGGAAATTTTCTGAGGATCCTTTAATGTGATGTATATATGTTTCATTGACTATAATTGGTCAAATATAAAATAATTTATTGCAAACTCTAATTATATATTATTAAATTCTAATAAACACTTCTTTCAATCACAAATATAAGTAATAGTCAAAATATATTTAATCTGAATTTTAAGTCAAATACATC
This sequence comes from Cicer bijugum, assembly GCA_037974875.1. Lineage (NCBI taxonomy): Eukaryota > Viridiplantae > Streptophyta > Magnoliopsida > Fabales > Fabaceae > Cicer > Cicer bijugum. Next base: position 1,767,985 of record JBBPBT010000899.1, on the reverse strand, counting down.
TTAATTTTTGTTTATATTTATGATCAGAAAAAATATATAAAATACCAATATGGTATGATATCAGAAATAAATATTCAAATTTGTTAAACATTTGATAGGAGATAGATGAAATACCAATATCGCCTAGCAACTTCCTTCATAGCTAAAAAAGACTTGTTTTTTGGTTAAGTCGTCTTTGGTTACTGAGCTTACTTGATAGCTAAGTTATCTTGACTTTAACACTTCATTTGTTCATACAACTCCTTCTTAGAACTTCAAAGTCTCTTTAACCTTTACTTAACAACTTAGTCATCATCACCTCACATTCACCTAGTCTCCTCTTGCTATTCTTAAAAAGAAAAAGAAATATAAGTAAAAGTTGGTTGCTGACTCCACTTACCCTTTTGAATCATTTTCTTTCTATATATATACGCAACAATCATTCATCCTTTTCTGCCATGATGACTAAGTTTTCAACAACAAAATTAATGCTTTAGCTTCAAGTATTTGGATGGTATAATACTGTCATCAGTTACAAGTTATTAGGAGGTTTTTAGTTTTGAATTTTGACACTATATTGTCACTTGGCAGCTCCAAACAGGTCTTTACTCTCTTGGTTGTTTGATTGTTTTGTTTGTGTTAGTTATTTTGGTTTTTGACATTCTGGTTTAAAAAAGAATTTCATAATCTGAAGTTCGACGGCCTGACTAAGAATTGTTTCAGCTAGAGTTCGACGAATTTGGGTACTTTGAGCTCAATCACTTCATTTTTTTGTTTGTGTTAATTTGGATTAATTAATTGTTAATACCCTTTTGCATGCTTTAGTTAGTCTTACTATTTAATGCAAAATTTAACTTTGGTGGTTTGTTCTTAATTGGAGAAAGGTAAAATATGATGTTGTCAATATTTTAGTATTTTTAATGGCTGGAATGTGTTGAGATGAATTTGCATGAACAGTGTTTGATCCCTGAAAAATGATTTAGTTAAGATTTTGTAGACTTTGTTCATTTGGTGGAAGGAATAAGCTTGTGGTGGTTTATGGTTAAGGTTATGTTTAACTTATTTATTTATGGGCTTACACCGTAAACACTTATGTATAAACTATTTCTATAAGAAAAGATAAAACAAAGTTAACCTCGTTTTGTATAATTTATAAGTCAGTATTATTGAGTACTTATAAAAATAATCTAAAAATAATTTATGTCATTAAATAAATTCAAATAATTTATTCCAAGCAGTCTCTAATGTAGTTTTAGTTCATACTTTTACTTTTCATTTTCATTTCTTAGGAGCTTATAAGATAAGGTGACCTTTTGACGTTTGAAGTCTTTTTGGTGCAAAAACAAAAGCATTTGGAATTCTTTTGCTTTTTATTTTTTATTTTTTTTTTGAAGTGTGAAACTTTGTGTAGAGAAGGAAAAGATACAGCACATAGTGGAGATAGGGACCCTCCAAAAATAATTTGAAAGAAACAAACCTCAACTAAAGAAAAATGAACTATATATCAGCACTTTGAATCACCAGTATGTTATCTCTTTGTTTAACGGACCTTAAACTTTCAATCACCAGTTGATCTCAAATGGTTATTGAACTACAAATTAGGATGAATCGATCGAGAGGTGTATTTGAGTTCGAATTTTGACTAGAACAATCATTAGTGAGACTTAAACCTCTTAACCGAACTTTGGATCATCATAACCCTTTTCTCTTAAGATATGGAAGGTTAAGATGAAAAGAATTTCAATCACTCGAACAACAGTTCCGCTGTTCGAGTCGCTTGAGCCTTAAAAATTATTTGGACTAAAATAGAGTTGGAAATTTTTTCCTGTTTTCTTCTTATTTTGCATTAAGCTTCATGTGGCTTTTTTTACTTACACTTGATCTTCAGATTCTTTTCATGTTTCTGTATATTTTTTCACTTTAATTTATTCAATATTTCGAGTATAGATTCGATCGATTTATTCATTAATCTGTTAACTTCGCAGAATTTTGAACACATTATGGCTGAGTTTGAGAAAGATGAAGCGCAAATGATATCAGATACTAATCCAAAACAATCAAATGAACCTGATGATTCTAAATCCAAGAATTTTCTACCTAGGACGGGAAGTGTATCGATTTCTATTCCGATGATTCCTATAGATCCATATGAAAGAGATACTAATCTTAAGGGACACACTGGTCCCTTAAGGAGTCAAAGAAAAACTCCATTTATTCCAATGAGTGGTCCATTATATGTTACTAATAGAGGCGAAAATCTTTTCGGGCAGAATATAATGGCGCCAAGTAGCGGCACCATCGGAAAGACAAAAAAGTTTCCTCTATGTAGCATGAATGAAGATGACTTGCAGAACAAGTATGCTGCTCAAAATGAACATTTGGTAAGGTCTGGTCCATTGGGAATGTGTAATGATCCTTATTGTACAACTTGTCCAACTTACTTCAAGGCTACTCAACAAAGGGATTCCAAAACTTATGGTTTATTCAATCCTAAGAAGGTATCATTCTTCTCAAATATAGTATTCTTTCTTTTATTTTCAATAGTGTTATTTGAACAACAATTTATGACAACAATTTATGATACCTAAGTTCGACAGCTTTTTATTTGGTTAACATAGTTCACACACGCGAGTGGTTAATATTTATATCAACCATCAACTAAACTTTATATTAATCATGATTTGAATGCTATTAACCACGATTTCAGTTGTTCTAACTAATATAGATATGAAAACTTAAAAATTATGGTTAATCAAGTTCAGTAAATGGTTAATGAGTTACAACATCTGATATATCCATATCATAGAGATTCCACATATTTTTACGTTGGTTGTCGACTACACAGCCCTCTCCTGTTAATTATTTTTCTTTCATATTTATAGATTTTTTAAATATTTTTCAGTTTCAGAATGCTCTCTATGGAGATGCCAAGGATTGGGCTAGAAGAATTTTTGCTTTTTTGATTCCACATGTACCTAGAGTTATGAACCCTCATAATAAACTTGTACGACAGTGGAATAAATTTTTTGCAATTTGTTGCTTGGTGGCAATTTTTGTGGATCCATTATTTTTCTTCTTGCTTTCTGTGAATAAGGTATGGCTTTTTTCCCTCTTTTATTTAGATTCAAAATGTTGCAAATTGTGTCTAGTTATTTGCTAGTCTTTGTTTCACTTAAACAAACTCTTATTACTTATATCAATGACATGGAAATCTCCATACCTTAAAATATGATGAAGCATTGAAGCTTCAGAAAAACATTTGAAGTCTATTTGCTCAACATATGGAAATCTTCAAAAGATAGTTAATAATTATTTTCTTTTTGTTCAACACAAAAACACTTACAAGTGGTTATCTATGAAGCGCGGATACTGATACAGATACCGAACACGACAGTGATACGTAGACACCGAACACGATAGTGATACGTAGACACCGATAATAATTTGAGAAAATGAATAATTTGAATATAACGAATGTGTCAGTGTCAAACACTGGGACACACATTTGATCAAAAGTGTTTGCTATTGAAGTGTTTCTGCTATAAGTGTTTAATTAAGTTGTTTATATAAACAGGGGTCGTAGTCTATTTGCAATTGTACTCAAATTTTTCATGCTTATTGTTTGCAGATAAATAAATGTATTGTTATTAACACAACTATGACAACAGTGCTTGTTTTACTTAGAAGTATGAATGATTTCATACATTTCCTAAATATTATTCTTCAGGTAATTTCCATGCTGTTGTTTATTCCTTTTAAACATAAAATGTAGAAAGACTCAACTAATTCTTCAAAGTTCATTCTTTGCAGTTTAGGTTGGCTTATGTGGCACCTGAGTCTAGGGTGGTTGGTGCTGGAGAGTTAGTTGACAATCCTAAGAAAATAGCTATTCATTATCTTCAAACATATTTTCTTTTTGACTTGTTTGTTGTACTTCCACTTCCTCAGGTAACACCCTCTCAGTCTCCCTTTATTGCTTATTAGCATGCAAATGTGTCTGTTTGTCTGTTTTTTTGATAAAAACAATGGAAGTGATAAAATTTTATGTGATTGTTTAAACATTCAGTTATTTGATTGAGTAAATAAAGATGAAAATGTAAATAAAATAGTTAAAATAAAAGACTAATTGGAAGAAAACCAAGGTACTTCGAAACTTAGTATCTCCACGTTCGAATATTTATAAAAATCCAGATAATTTGAATTTCTTGTTGCTCAAGTAAACAATCTACAATACAAAGTAATGTACATTGTCTCATTAAATTTGTGAGCACTAAATTGAAGAACAATGTATATATGATCATTAAATTTTCACTTGTATGTTTGATGAATGGTTTTTTCTTCCAGATAATGATATTTTTGGTTCTACCAACACACTTAGGATCATCAAGAGCAAATTATGCAAAGAATCTTTTGCGCGCCGTCGTCCTAGCGCAGGCAATTCCTAGATTATGTAGATTTATTCCAATGTTAATTTCTCCAACTAGATTCATATTTGAGTCAGCTTGGGCAAGTTTCTTTATAAATCTTTCTACCTTTATGCTATCTGGCCATGTTGTTGGTTCATGGTGGTACCTCTTTGGTTTACAGGTAGGTTTGGCTTTATTTATATTTTTGTAGTGATTATCATTTGAGTTTAATGACTATGCAAATGTTACTTTCTTATATTAATATGCAAATGTAAAGTAGTTTTACACTGACGTTTAATGAGAGTATAATATTTTGTGGTTACAAAGTGAGTTTATGTGACAATATCATGACTTCTCATTTGATATCAGTGTAAAACTATTTTACACCGACAATGCATCTCTATTTTTTGTTTTATAATATGATATGTTTTATTTTTGTTTCTCTAAAATCTCTCTTTAATTTAAAGAAGAGAACTTTTTGTATTCTCGCTATTTAAATCAGCTTAAACCGAAGAATAAATTATAACTGCATTCTACTACTTTTTTAGAGGGTTAATCAATGTCTACGAAATGCATGCAAGGCAACAACATATTTTGTTGAATGTTCAAAATTCATGGATTGTGGACATGGAGGCAATGAGGAAAATCAAAATGAATCAAATTGGATTCATTGGAAGAAAAATAGCAATGCAAGTGCTTGTTTTAGAGAAGATGGTTTTGAATATGGAATTTATCTTAAAGCTGTCAACCTTACTACAAAGCATAATGTGTTCACAAGATATGTATATTCATCATATTGGGGATTTCAGGTAAGTCTTTAATTTCTTTTTGAAATATAACTATCTTTATCATTTTTTGAACTCATATGTTTTGTTTTTATTGAAACTTTTATGACATAAACTATGCCTAGTTATGAAAATTGAGGGAAATAGTGCTTATAATACAAATATTGTTATATAGCATATGAAATATCCTTTTGGCTACCTGCTATCAAGTCACTCGAGTTACGTTCTAGATGTCCGATCCTAAGTGTGAGGGAGGTGCATTAAGAGATAACTGATAAGATCTAAAAATTGGTTCTCTCTAGATGTCTAGTGCTGAGTGTGAGAGAAATGTGTTAAAAGTCACATTGAATGAGATAAAATTTGAAAACATGTTTATAAGTGAGAAATATTTTTCACTTTACAAACCGATTTTGTAGGATTGAGTTAGGCCTACTGGATGTGGCTGCTTGTATGTTAAGCTAATGTTAAGCTATCAGCTCAAGGTAGGCCACTCTTTTGAATCAGACCAAAAAAATGTAAATATAAGTTCATAAATTTTGAAATTTGATGAAATAAATATATACGAGTATATTTTTTCCATAAACCTTGTGAGAAATAATTTAAAGCCTGAAATTCCAAATTAATTCTAATTAATCTAGAATACAATATTGAAATTTTCCTAGGAATAAGATATTTAGCTTTGCCATGATTTTGTGCAGCAAATTAGTACTCTTGCTGGAAATTTGTCCCCAAGCTATTTTGTTTGGGAAGTCCTTTTTACTATGGGCATAATTGGATTAGGGCTCTTGCTTTTTGCTCTTCTCATTGGGAACATACAAAACTTTCTTCAGGCTCTTGGAAGAAGGTAGAAATCTCTTAATTTTCTTCATGTATGCAATGCCTCTTGAAATTTATCAAATGCTGCTAGTTAATATTTGTAGCTGTTTATTTTTTTTAACCAAGGGAAAGAGACTCTTGTTAATTCAGAGTTCGACTGAGAAATAAGTAAAGTTTGATAAAAAATTGTTCTAATCAAAAATCAGGATTCAAATTAGGATTCTCTTCAACGATCATTTTTAACTGAAGCTCGTTAACCACTTGAGTCAAATGACTTGATTAATATTTGTAGTTTTCTATAGTTAATAAATTTGCTACTTGTTATATGTTTAGTATTTTAGTGTTTAATAATATTTTTTATTTATATTTCATTTTCTTAAATTATCTTAAAGGAGGCTAGAAATGTCACTTAGACAACGTGATGTTGAGCAATGGATGAGCCATAGGCGCTTAGAAGAAAATCTAAGAAGGTATTTGTTTTCCTCATTATATTCATACTCATATTTCCACCATAATATTTGAATTAATATGATACCTATACCAATGTGGAATATAACCAAAGTAAACATATGAGATGCAACTTAAGTTGATGATATAAAGTTTTAGAGATTTTGGTTCGTATATATGATTGGTGATGTAGGAGAGTGCGACAAGTAGAACGTTATAATTGGGCTGCAACTCGAGGGGTGAATGAAGAAAGACTAATGGAGAATTTGCCAGAAGATCTTCAGCGTGATATCAGACGCCATCTCTTTAATTTTATTAAGAAAGTGAGTATATTTGTATTTCTGGCATCAGTTTACTAGTTTTATAATTTTTTTCTTTTTTGAGATGATAAATGTATAATTATTATTAGAGGCAAAATCTAATGTTGTTAGTATTTAAAAATAGTCAAAAAAAAACTCTAACAATGACTTTACGTTATAAAATATGAAATAGTGACATAATTGATGTTCGTTTTGTCTAAAACACATCAATAAATATGTATGTTTTAAATTCGACTCGTATTTGTCAAACTAACACTGATCAGATCATTATCTCGGTCGGGATAACAAAGAGGATCGTGAGATTCTACTACTCAAGGACAATGGCTTGGTGTTTTGGACACGCTCCACGGTAGATCTGCCATTGTTAGATATATGAAACCATTCTTATGCATTCACCCAAATTTGAACTTTTGAAATATTTTTTCACGACATAGTATCAAATAGGGATGACAATGGGTAGGATTTGGGTAGGATACTATAGTACCCATACCCATACCCGCAGTTTAAAAAAATACCCATACCCGTGCCCATACCCTCAGAGGTATCAACTTTAATACCTGTACCCTTACCCTCTGCGTACTTAAGTGCCCGTACCCATACCCATTACCCACAATTTAAATTATTTTGTGATTAAATTTAAAAATGGTAAATACCACATATAATCCCTTAACTTAATTTCAGTTAACGTTTTAATCCTTTATCTTTTTTTTCTTCCCGATTTAGTCTTTTATTTTAATTTTAAGTGACAATTTAATCTTTTATGTTTTAAAATGTTAACAATGTTATCCTTTTTTTTACAAAAATTCATCAAAATTTTCAAACAAAACTCATAAATTTAGTTATATTTTTTAATATAAAATAAACTTTATCAAATTTGTAACTCAAATTTTCAAATAAATTCATATTTGTCATTCTTTATTTGATGTTGTTAGAGATAAAAATATGAGTTCATTTAAATATTTAAGTTATAAATTTGATGAAATTGCATTATATTGATGATGATAATTAATTTTATGTGTTTTGTTTGAAATTTTTGATGAATTTTTTGAAATTTTGCAAAAAATAAGGATAAAATTGTTGACATTTTAAAATATAAAAGATCAAATTTTCACTTAAAATTAAAATAAATGACCAAATTGGGGAAAAAAAAGATAAAAGACTAAAACGTTAACTGAAATTAAGTTAAGGGACTATATGTGGTATTTATCTATTTAAAAATTATCCAAATATCATAAATTAAATCATAAAATATTATAAACTAAAATATTTTCTAACTCAAAACATTTCAAGTGAACACTCGTTACAATACACATTCAAATATCTATAATAATATTTTATGAAGTTGCAAGTCTTACGACAATATTATTTGAGATCAGTAAAAACAATTTATAAGTTGCAAGTATAATAATAAAGACACAATTAATAAGATATAATTCTTAATTATAAAGTCACAATTATTTAACTATTCATCATAATCAAATTCTTAAAAAGTTTGCAAACATTTATCTTTTGATTTGATTATAAATATTGTAATGATCCAATGATATTAATAGATATTAAAACATAAAGAAAAACAATTAATTAAATTAAATATTAATATAATAAATAAATAAATAATATATTTATATAAATGCGGGTGCGGGGCGGGTACTATAGTACCCGTACCCGTACCCATACCCGCTTAATTTTTCGGGTAATTACCCGTCCCCGTGTCCATACCCATTATGCGGGTTTTTACCCTATCCATTGTGGATTTTTTTTGCGGGTACCCACTGGGTCTGGGTCTAATTGTCATCTCTAGTATCAAAGTTACTATGATCATGTAGCCTATAACTTAATTCCATTATATGTTGTAGGGTCGAATTTTTTCCTTGATGGATGGTCCTATCTTGGATGCCATTTGTGATAGACTTAGACAAAAAATATATATCAAAGGAAGCAAAATTTTATATGATGGTGGGTTGGTAGAGAAAGTTGTTTTTATTGTGAGAGGAAGATTGGAGAGTATTGGTGAAGATGGAAATAGAGTTCCTCTATCTGAAGGTAGTGTTTGTGGTGAAGAACTTCTCACATGGTGTCTTGAGCATCATTTAGGAAACAAAGGTTAGATTTCGTCCCTCTTTGGATAAATGGCTTAAATAAACCTTTTATAGCATAAACATTTTAAAATAAAAAATAAAATAAAGTTAAATTATTTTCATATAAACTGTTTTAATAAACTATCATAAAGATTTATAGAAATTAGCATAAAATAATTTATAGATATATCATGAGCTGCTTCTATAAACTCTTTCCAAAAGTTTCACAAGTTTGAACTCATTGCCTTTTTTAGAAGTTACTTTTTATCATACTTCATCGGTCTTATTTTATTATTCTTGCATGGAAAATGGAATTGAGATTCACTGCAGTCAACAATACAGTTAGGCATATCGAGACTGTCTAATTAAGATCAAACATTCCATATGTGTTGAGTGCATTGCAGTCGAGTGTAGTTAATTTAAATTTCGACTCTAAACTAAATTATTTATCATTTTAAAATATCAATAGGTTGATCATTAATTACATTTTTTCAACAATAACCTTATCAATTAGCATCTCAATCTACCCAATAATTAACCCTAATCAAAATAGCTTCTTGAGATTATATATGACTCACATTTTGAGTAGCAATGAATTAATTAAGTAGTTTCCCTTGCAGATTGTGGAAAAACAAGGATTCCAAGACAAAGGTTGGTTAGCAATAGGACAGTATTGTGCTTAACAAATGTGGAGGCATTTTCACTTAAAGCAACAGACCTTGAAGAAGTTACAACCCTTTTTGCAAGATTCTTGAGGAGGCCTGCTGTTCAAGGAGCCATAAGGTATTATTATTCTCTAAAGATAAGAAATTATGTGTTCTTTTTTAATTGGATTGATTATTTCTATCTATTTTCTTAGTGTATGATTAATTTTGCTAATTTAAATTTTAGACTTCGTGATTTTTGGTGAAAATGTCTCTCATATTATATAATATTTTTTATAAATTTTGCTACCATGATGATTAAAGAGGTTAAAATTGTAAGTTAATTCGTAGAATTATTCACGAGTTCAGATATCAATTTCGAGTTGACTCGAAAATGAAATCAAGTCTACAAACTGAACTTGCAATGAACACCATAAACTCACCAGAAGTTTTTAACATTTTTTTTCCTTTTTATCTTTTTTGTAAACTCAATAAACTTAAGTAAATTTAAGTAAACAAAAATATAATTTACTTGGATAAATTCATACATAATTTTTAACAAATATTTTTTTTCATCTCAATTATCAATTCAATTCCTTTTTTTTTTCACTTGATTTTGTTCATGTTTTTTTCTTTCTAATAATTGAATTAAAATTCTAAATTATTGATGCATTTATTGTATTATATAAGTGTATAAATCATATAAACATATATATGCATTATTTTTAATATTAATTATTTTAATATAAGATATACTCGTACAACGAATCGAATTTATATAAACCAAACGTGTTTACTTAAACTCTCGATTTTAACAACTAATTAAGATGCATAATTTATGTTAGGTATGAATCACCTTATTGGAGATGCCTTGCAGCAACAAGAATCCAGGTTGCATGGAGATACAGAAAGAAACGTCTTTGTCGAGCTTACACTTCACAATCAAATAATAAAGCATCAAATTTGTTCATTTAGCTAAATGTAAAATGCTATAATGTTTTTTTTTTCTTCATTAATTAATTTACTAATGTATGTTATTAGATACTATTGTGTTGATACTAGATTTGTGAAACACTTTAAACATATAGTAATGCAATATTATATCTAATAAGTATACACTATACATCATTTTTCACTTTTAAAGCTAATTAATATTCGCATAAATGGTTAATATATATACTATTAATTCTATTAATCTATTAAATGCAAAACATGTGAACCTTGATTTTTTTTTTCTTTATGTTATGCATTTATTTTCAAAGTTTTAAAAAAAAAATTAATGATAATTCAGCATTATAAAAAAATTATCACAAAAATGTTG
>JBBPBT010000899.1:1731597-1744817 GCA_037974875.1 Cicer bijugum | reverse complement strand
TTTTTTTTTGTGAAAAATTGTTTATTATTATTAATTTAATTATTTAAAAAATAAAATATATTAATAAATTTGTAAATAAAATTTATAATTTAATTATTATTATTATTATAGTAAATTATTATTATACGTATAATTAAAAATTATTATAATTAAATTAAATTATTAATTTAATTATTTAAAAAATAAAAATACTAATATTAAATTAAAAAATACATTAATAAATTATAAATAAATATTATATTTTTATTATTGTTATTATGATAATAAATAATTATTATACTTATAATTAAAAATTATTATATTTAAAATTATATTATAAATTATATATATTATATTATAAATTTCAAAATAAATAAATAAATAAATGATAATAAAAATTAAATAATAATAACAATTAAATGAAAAAAAATTTATATTGCTAACATGAAAATTAAAATACATGAAATACATTAAATTAATAATAAAAATACAACAAATTTGAGTAGATGTGCTAGCAGCATTTGTACAATGTTTTCTAGTATGACCAGAAACCCGACATAATCCGCATTTTCTTGGTACTCTTTTTGTACTGTCCATTTTTGTTCTAATGCGTTTGCTCTTTGGGCGACCTTTCTTGACTCTCCGTATTAGTGGATTGTGACACACATTAACACCTTCATATTGTGGCCAATATCATTTGTTTGGTATGGGTTGGAACACTTCATCATAGACTTTTAGTACCATTTCCACCTTATACACATCAGGTATAAGACTCCAATAATTATATTTAATGCTAGAACATGCTGCTATGACATGTGAACAAGGCATATGTTTAGCTTGATATATTCCACAATCGCACCACTTGTTAGAAAGGTTTACACTGAAATGACCAATTGGTCGCCCTTCTATTGGAACCAGTGTCTCGTGCACCATGAAAGTATTGTTGCTCCGGTCAAAACTATCCACCCAATGACTATTGAATTTACTTATTTCCAATTTCATAAAATTTATGCAAGCTTCTGTGTATACCTGACCAGAAGCTAAAATTGATGCGTGTCGTTTTCCCATGGTTGGAAACAGTGTCCCTGTTTTAAAATAAGTTGATTGGACCAAAGCAGTTATGAGAAGGTTTTGTGGGCCTTTTAATACTGCATTCATTGACTCCACAAGGTTGGTTGTCATCTGACCCCAACGTCTACCTCCATCGAATGCTTGAATTCAATCCTGTCGAGGTATATTGTCTAACCATTTCAAAGCCTCCGGATTTAGTATGCCGATTTCTCTGCGGTAGTATCGATATTTAGGCTCATTGATCGAGTAATCTGTATTGAAACAGTAGACAATTATATAAATTAAGAATGAAATTACTAAAAATTACAGTAATTATAAAAATTAAGAATGAAAACTATTACCCATAGAAATAACTTTTTTCTTCAAAGCATTGTCTTTAACTTCCCTTGCAAAATTTTGTGAAATATGTCGGACGCAGAACATATGCTTTGACGGAGGATCTTGCCACCCATTTGCGGAATTATTATAAGCACTCTTAATAGATTCATGTCTATCTGAAATCAAACAAATGTTGGCTTGTGGAGTGATACATTTTCTCAAATTTCTCAAAAAGAAACTTCAACCTTCTTTTGTCTCACCTTCCACAATAGCATAAGCAATAGGAATTACGTTATTGTTTCCATCTTGTGCAACTGCTACCAATAGAGTTCCTTTGTACTTGCCGTACAACCAAGTCCCATCAACTTGTACTATTGGTTTGCAGAATTTAAATGCAGATATACACAGATCGAAAGCCCACAATAGTCTATGAAAAATCCTTATCCCACCTATCAAACTATTCTCATGATAAGCTGAGATGGTTTCCATTTCTATTTTAGTTCCTAGAGCAAACGTTTTCATAACCAACAACCATTGTGGGAGTTGATTGTAAGACTCTTCTCAGTTACCATAAATTTGTTCGATTGCTTTATTTTTTCCAATCCAGGCCTTTTTATAACTAACTGTGTAGTTATGTAAAGCCCGAATCTGAGCAACAATGACCTTCACTTTGATTGAAGGATCCACTTTCACAACTTGTATTATGCTTTGACATATCATGTTAGAATCGAGCTTCGTATGATCTTGTGACAATGCATAATTTGTGCATGTATGAGACACATTCAATTTACCAATAACCCACAATTCACTTTTTTTGCATTTTAAAGCTCTACATCTAAACAAATAATTTGAATTTGAACAATAAATGACATACCTCTCTAAATCTGATTTGTATACCACAAAATTCAATGAATGTTTTAAATGTTAATGCTTGATTGCATGTACGCATTCATCTTTGTTATTAAACTTCATTCCAACTACAAGAGTTTCATCTACTGTTGGGTCTTCGTTGATGAACAAGTGATCAAATTCACTTGATTTTTGTTGAGTATCTAAATTGATGCTCTTCAAGTGACATGGTGGATCGAACTCAAATAGAATATGTCGATCTTCTGCTTCCAAATCTTCCATTTCAATGTCATCACCAGAATTATCAGATAATTTTTAATTATAAGTATATTAATTATTTATTATCATAATAACAATAATAAAAATATAACATTTATTTATAATTTATTAATGTATTTTTTAATTTATTAGTAGTATTTTTATTTTTTAAATAATTAAATTAATAATAATAAATAATTTTTCAAAAAAAAAAGGCAAATTCGTGTAGGAGGTCACTTTCCCAGGGAGAGGCTTCCTCTTCAGGAGGTCGCTTCCCCAGGGAGAGACTTCCTGTTGAGTTTAAAAAGTATGGCATTTTGGAAATTTTTTTTCAAAGTATGACATTTAGAGAATTATGATTCAAAAAGCGGATATTTACATCCAAAACTCTTAAAAATAAAAGAAACTACAAAACCGCTTTAAAATATCGAAAGAACAAAAAGATGATACAACACTGCTTTAATATATCGAAGAAACAAAAAAAAAGTAGTTTGCAAATTAATTGAGCATAATCAAAAATGAAAAAAAGAGAAATTCTAGAAATACATGATACTTTAGTGTACTTGTTACTAGAATTTAAAACCCATATATTTTATATCTAATATAGAAATTTAATATTTATAAAATAAAAAATTACTTAAAATATGAGAATTTTTTAATATAAACTTAACAATTTTTAACTTCACAAATTAAGAAATTGTATATTCCAAACATGGAATAGACTCAATATAATAACAAATATTCTCTTCCTACAAAAGTAAATCATAGCCTGTCTGGTAATAAATGTCTGTGTGACCATAACAACGCGCACTTGACCACATTGATATTCACGCGCCAATGACTTCAACAAAAATTGATTTAGTCAAAGTCTTTTTCACAATCACAAACACACACACAACAAAGACTCACACTTCCATTTTTCTTTGAAGTCCAACTATGTCTACACCAATCTTCCACAAATGCATTCTTTAACTTCAATTCAACCAAATTAGCTTCTGGAGTTTTCACTCTCTTTAACCAGGTTTTCTACTCTTTACATTTTTTTGAATTTTCTTTCTCTTGTGTTTTTTATTTTTGCTTCATTATTGATTCTTGTTCTTAGCTTTTTATTTTTAATTTTTGTAGTTTTCACTGATTCCTTACTCAATTGCAATTCCTCATAGGTTAGAAATAAACTCACAATGTTTTGTCGTCTTGTTGTTTTTATTTTTTTGGTGTATGGATAAGAAAAATGAAATCTAACTGATGACAATAATAAATTTTCGTTTTTATAACTGTCCTGAATCGATAATATAAGTTAATTGAAAGGTGTATTTTTGGAATAATTTTTTTCGGAAGGAATAATATTGTCATTAAATATGGAGAGATTAGTTTATATTTGCTTATATTTCAGACCACTGAACATGTTTTGTTTTTTATGTTCGTATGTGTTGAGTATTAGCTTTGAAGTTTGAATACAAATATGCTTGTAGAAGCAGATACAAATTCAATGTCATTGATGTGTTTGTTAAAGTTAACTAACTCTTCCTTTAAAGCTATAGAAATTGTGTATACTTTGGATGTTACTTGCATTTCAATAATTGCATAGTTAGTTTAAGTCAATAAATGTCTAATTGTTGTGTTTGGTTTTCTTCCAAGCTTCATAAGGTTTAAGATAAGGTGATTCATTATTTCTCTCTTAATAAAAGTTTGACTTGCACATCTTTTTATGTCATCATAAATTTTTCTATGTGAAGTCAAATATATCATTATAGATTTTCTTGTGATGCATTGAGTTCCATCTGGCTTTGTCACTAGCATACAATCTTTGACTTTTAATTTTGCATCAGTTATAGCCAAGTTGTTGAGCTCAAGTAGTTAATGAACTTTAGTTAATGTCGAATCGACTAGGAGAACTTGTGTTTGAACGTTGTCTGAAACAGTCTTTGACCGGACTTTACTTACCTTGTAGTCGAACTAGGGCTCCTAATATTGCAGTGATTATGTACTGTTTATGGTTTTATGTTTTCCCTTTTCATGTTTTGAGCTGAATTGGATTGTTTCATTTTGAAATTGCTGAGATATATATTGATATTTTTCGGTTTTTCATAATCATCAAGGAACCATGAATCATTTTGATAAAGATGAAGTGCCAATGCTATCAGAAATGCGTGCACAACCATCCGACGAACCTGCGAATTCTAACTTCCGAAGGATATCGAGGACACAAAGTGCTTCGATTTCTATTCCTATGGCTTCCTTGGATCCGTATGACAGACAACCAAATCTTGTCGGGCATACCGGTCCGCTACGTTCCGCGAGGAAAACACCGTTTGCGCAGATGAGTGGTCCATTAAACGCCACTCTCGGAATGGGAAATCCTTTTCAGAATGGTATTGTAGTGGCAGGAAACAAAGTAGGGGAGAACAAGACAGAGAAGTTTAGTACATTTGATGACACAAATGAACATCATTGGAATATTGACAATGACAGAAAAAATGAACACTTATTGAGGTCTGGACAACTTGGAATGTGTAATGATCCTTATTGCACTACTTGTCCTACTTACTTCAAGGTTTCTCAGCAAATAAAACCAAGAGCTTCCAATTTATTTGATCCTAAGGTGTCTTTCTTCCTAAAATAGACTATTATTTCTTCCTAAGGTGTCTAGTACAAATTATTTTCTGATATTTTCATGTAACTGATAATACTTTTGTTCATGTTTTGAATGTTTACAGTTCCACAATTCTCTTTATGGAGATGCCAAAGGTTTTGGAAAAAAACTTTATTCTTTATGCTCTTCATGTATTCCTGGAGTGATGAACCCTCACACTAAAGTTGTACAACAATGGAACAAGTTTTTGGCTATATTTTGCTTGGTTGCAATTTTTGTTGATCCATTATTTTTCTTCTTAATTTATGTGAGGGAGGTATGATTCTTTTCCTTTTATTTAATTGTAAAATCTTCCAACATCATTTACTTTACATTTTTTCCTTGCTTCAAAAAAATAAAAACTTCACATTTTCTCATTCTTTTTTCTGCAGCGTGATAAATGCATTGTTATCAACTGGACAATGGCTACAACACTTGTTTTATTTAGAAGCATAACTGATTTTGTGTATTTCTTGAACATTCTTCTCCAGGTAATTTCTCAGTAACCGCCTTTTCGGAAAGTTTCCCGTCCGACCTCTTCTTACATTTAATTTGTGCTAATCTGTTTATTCATAAAATGATATCAAATTATTACCAAATGGGTGTGACTCATAGTTTACTGATAAGTGGTTAAGCTGCTCGAGCTGGGGGTGAAGTCCCCCATGGTATGGTTCAGGGAGAGACGTTGACAGAATTGGCTGAACTTCGTGATTAAATATTGTGTGTTCTTTGTATGCACTTTTTGTATTTTTTTCTTTTGAACCAGAGTCGTTGTTCTAACAAATAACAACCAAAGCCTTTTTCCATTTAGCAAGATCCGCATTTGTCGTGTCAAGAATCAAGTCTAATGATAGACTATTTAAATAGAAATCTTTCTAATGACTTTTCTTATAATTTTCCTTAGTCTCTCTTTACCTATAGGAAGAAAAAAAAGCATGTGTCTTGAATCTTCAACATCATTTTCGAGTTTTAAGTCTAGTTTACCACATTTTTCATAATTTAAAGACTAAATAACTCTACTAAGTTGCTTCTTTGCAGTTTAGGTTGGCTTATATTTCTCCTGAATCAATGGTGGTTGGTGCTGGAGATTTAGTTGACCGTCCCAAGAAAATTGCTCTTAATTACTTTAAGAGTTATTTTTTCTTCGACT
Organism: Cicer bijugum; assembly: GCA_037974875.1. Lineage (NCBI taxonomy): Eukaryota > Viridiplantae > Streptophyta > Magnoliopsida > Fabales > Fabaceae > Cicer > Cicer bijugum. Next base: position 1,738,560 of record JBBPBT010000899.1, on the reverse strand, counting down.
TATTTGTTGTATCGCCTCTTCCTCAGGTATATTTCTTCCTATCTCTCAATGCTGTTGTTAAAAGCATAAGCTCTTAGCTGCAAGCACATAAATAGTTGTTATCTCATGAACTTCGATGTGAAAATAACCTTTCTCCTTGAATATAATAGAGATACAAGAGTCACATTGTATTTTGTGCTGTGGCAGTGTTACGCGAAAGTGCTTTGAAAAATATTCATTATATTGTTTCTATAAAATGCTTCTTGTTCAAATTAATCGTGTTTAAATTCAACATGAGCGACAATCACTGCACCTTTTTGTGTGTTGGACCGATGAAAATAGTCCGTGAACTTGAACAAATACTTGAAAATATGATGATAAATGTTGTGAAATGCTTGCAGATAATGATATTGTTTATCCTACCGAATTCGTTGGGGTCATCAGGAGCAAATTATGCAAAGAATCTTCTACGTCTAGCGATCCTTGTACAGTATATTCCAAGATTATTCAGATTTTTGCCTCTGCTAATTGGCCAGTCTCCGACCGGATTCATATTTGAGTCAGCATGGGCAAATTTCATTATAAATCTTCTCATTTTTATGCTATCTGGCCATGTTGTTGGTTCATGCTGGTACCTCTTTGGTCTACAGGTGAGTGAAATGGACATTTGATGCTTCATTTTCAAAAAAAGAAGAAAAATTATTTCTGAATTAAATTTCATATTTCGCTTTAAAATCTCACTTTGCATGGAAAATGAAAAAAGAACCTTGCATCTGCACAGAATGAAAGGAAAAAGTAGAAGACATATTAATGGATTCACTTGAATGCTTTCGATTTATAAAGGTTATGTAGACATACCAAGAAAACCAATGAATTTTGTTACTTTTGATGAAATTATTTGTCGTTTCGTGTAATATCCTTAACTATTTATTATCTTAATTATCTTGTTTCTCACTTTTCAATAAATAGTTACGGGTACTATTGACAAAACAATAGTTAATGTTGTATTGAACTTTGAAAATGACAAACAAAAAGAAACAAAATTGAAAATTCTTCTACAAAACCGACAGTTAAAAAGGAACACAATGTAATATCTTGCAAGCATTATAGTCAAAATTAAGCACGGTAGTGATCATAGTTATAATGTTTCAATGGATGCTTTAAAGTTCAATTAGAATCAGTAAATGAATGTTAAGTAACTTTCCATTTACTAACTTCTCGCCTTTTATCCGTTTTTCATCTTCTAGAGGGTTAACCAATGTTTGCGAGATGCTTGCCATAATGCTAAACTACTTAGATGCATGGAATTGATTGATTGTGAGCTTAAAGGGAATATTGCATCTAATCAATGGAGTGAAGATCTAGGCGCCAAGGCTTGTTTGAATACCTCAAGTAATGTTTTTTCTTATGGGATCTATGAAGGTGCTGTACCACTTACTATAGAAACTAAGGTTATCAACAAATATGTGTATGCATTGTTTTGGGGATTCCAGGTATGCAATTTGTTCGTTTATATCAAAATCAATAGCTATGTCTATATCACTATGGTTATATACATTTTGTCCTATAATATTGAGCTGTAAAGATTCAAATGAGCTTAATATAATGTGCCTCTGATGAAGATAAGACTTAATAACATATCTTCTCAATAGAACAACATAATACGAGTTTAATTTTGATACACTGGCGGTGTTAAAAGTTCTACACTGTCATTACATTACAGCCAGTTATATGTATGACTTTAAAAATAGTTATGATTAAAATCAAATGTTTTTAATGATCGGATAGTGTAAAAAATATTTGCACTGACAGTGCATGTGAATTAAATTCGCATAATAAAAGGGAGCTTTGAAGATATACAATGTAATTTGATATGAAAACTTTTGTGCAAAAGTTAATATGGATGTCTCATAACCAATTACGGTTGATGATAGAAAAACCAAGAATTTAAAATTAAATAGGTAATTAACAAAACTATATATCTTTTCTCCTTTTCAATTTCATATGTAGTTTTACAAAATCACATTCATACCATTTTACACTTAATCTTAGAAGTCTCTGAGGTGTAGCTTAAGTGGTTGACCTGGGGCATCCGAATGAGTTTGAGAAGGAGGTCCAGGGTTCAAACTCTAACTACTAACATAACATACTAACAACTGACATTTGCCTATAAAAAAAGCATTTAATCTTAGAACTTTGGAAAACATGACCATATATGTGCTCTAATATCATGTCAATTGTCAAGGGCTAACTTGAGCCAACACTAAAATGCACATGAATAGTTTGATATCACTTACCAATTATACCGCTTATGATCTTAATACAGCAAATCAGTACCCTGGCTGGTAATCAAACACCAAGCTATTTTGTGTGGGAAGTTCTCTTTACAATGTCCATCATAGGATTGGGACTCTTGCTTTTTGCGCTTCTCATTGGAAACATACAGAACTTTCTTCAAGCTCTTGGACGAAGGTAGAACAATTTTTTTCTCTTACTTGCCATGCACGTTAGTTATTGGTAACAAATAACAATCGTGCTCCTTTTTCATCTGTTTTCTTCTATATCGATTTCTGTTTAAAATTTCTTTCATTTGGAAGTCTAAAAAAAATGTAGATTTATACAAGTTCTGACTAATAATGGAACTTTGCTAGCAAAGTTCTGATGCGTTTCACCGTTAGGTTTGAAACGAAATTGATTCATTTTGTTCTGTTCCTTTTACAGGAGGCTAGAAATGCAACTTAGAGGCCGTGATGTCGAGCAATGGATGAGCCATCGTCGTTTACCAGAAAGTCTCAAAAGGTATGAAATGCTCTTATTCTTTTAACGAATCACATCAACATTGCCACGGTCAATTTTTTCAAGTCATTGCTTGTTAACCCCCTAAATAATCATAATGATAAAGACATAGATATTGATTATTATAAAATAGATTTGACATAGCTATTGATTATTTTAAAAAATAAGAACATATAGGCTTGAATGCAAAGAAATTAGTATCTGAACTATTTTTCATTTTACTTAGGTTTTATGTCACATGAAGTTATGGATTAGGCATAATGTACAAAATGATGAATACTATGTATGTCATGCAGGAGAGTACGGCAGGCTGAACGGTATAATTGGGCTGCAACAAGAGGAGTTCCTGAAATAATGGTTCTGGAGAATTTGCCGGAAGATCTTCAGACGGACATTAGACGCCATCTCTTCAAATTTGTTGAAAATGTATGTACTGAAACATTTGAAAAAAGTTCAGGATTACAGTTTAATTGGATTTTATTCATTTGGTTCAAATGTGTTGTGAATTTCAAAATCTCATCTATGATGAAACCATTTTGAAGACAAAACTTTATACATATTCATCATGAAACTAAAACACTGACGCGCCAAAAGCCAAAAATATTTAACAAGTTCAAATGTTCTGTGCAATGATGATTTAATTTTCTCTGACAATCCAAGATTTCTCTACAGGTTCGAATTTTTTCCTTGATGGCCGAGGACGAGCCTATCTTAGATGCTATTCGTGAGCGACTAATACAAACGACATACATCAAAGGAAGTAAAATTTTGAGTCAGGGTGGTCTTGTACAGAAGATGGTGTTTGTTGTGCGTGGAAAATTGGAGAGTATCGGAGAAGATGGAATTCCGGTTCCCTTATCTGAAGGAGATGCTTGCGGTGAAGAACTTCTAAGATGGTATCTTGAACAATCTTCTCAAAGCAAAGGTACAACTAAACTTAATGCAATGATGATAGGCTTGTTATATATTTTAGGCAAAATTACACCTGCAATCCTTTTAGTTTGACCTTTTTCTCAAAGAAAATGACCAATCAAGGAAAATGGTCAAACTTAAAGGACCACAAGTGTAATTGTATCTATGTTTCAATTTAGAGTTCTAAAATAAGTAGCAAAAGCTGGACAACTTGGCCATCAACGTGAATCATCGATGTGGATTCTATTGCAGAAGGTAAGAAAGTAAAGCTTTATGGACAAGGGTTGACAAGTGATAGAACAGTAAAATGCTTAACCAATGTGGAAGCATTTTCACTCCGAGCTAAAGACATCGAAGAAGTCACAACTCTTTTCGCGAGATTCTTGCGGAGCCCTCGTGTTCAAGGAGTCATAAGGTCATTCAATTATTTTTGTTGATACTTCAGCGTATCTTCTTCACACACGCACGCGTGCACATATATACACATTTAACAAGTGTGTTATATATAATCATAATATATATTATCAAAATCATGGCTCTGACATAATGTTTTGATGATTGTGTTATGTTGTTAGGTATGAATCACCTTATTGGAAATCACTTGCGGCAAACAGAATTCAGGTTGCATGGAGATACAGGCAAAAGCGTCTAAATCGAGCTAATACCGTACAAAATGCTCAAAGATTGAATCAACAGGCTGTATAATCTAATGTTTGATTCACTACACTTTGTCATAGATTGTATTTTATGTAATCTCTAGTCCTTGGAATAGAATAGTGGTATGCTTATACCTTTGAAGTTTGGTGTAATTGCTAGGGAGTTATGAAATAGGTGTCATATAATGAATTTATGTATATGTAATTAAACTTTAAATTCATCATGATAAATTTAGCCATGGATATCTTAATTTATGGAAAATGAAAAAGAATATAAATTTTAAGAATTACAAACGTGTTATATTAACTGTAAAAAAAAAAACATCTGCTATATTAATCATTTTTGTATAATTAATATGTGGAGTGTTTAAAGATTAATATAACTGTTTATAGTTCTTCAAAACTAAGGTTTAGTTATGTAATAAATGGTGCTTCTTTTCACACTTCTTATATGCACTTCAGAAATATACTTCTAGATAAAACCAAATTTTGTCGTATGAAATACACTTCTGAACAAAACACAGTTTTTCTCGAACACCAGTGATTTTTTAGAAGTGTAGAGAAAAATACGAGATTTCAATCATAAAAATTCTAAATTCTTGCTAGTCCATTTATGAAAGAGATAAGAAGCTAAGCTAAAAGGACCTATTATAATATATTAAATTAGACAGAGATCCTCACATTGACACTTCAACTTTTTGTGTGTTAAATAATTATATTTGTGGTATATCACATATAATTTGATGTGTCACATTCTAAATTATACTCTCAAACCTCCAAAACACATTCTCAATATTTTTTATCCATAATTAATATTTCATAAATTCTCATTAATCTTTCGATTGAATTGGCACCTTCTAATCACACTCTCAAATCTCAAAACATATTCTTATTCTTTTAATATTCTTGGATTTTCTTACTTCAAACCAATAATGCTCAAACATTTATCAACAATTATTATTTCATAAATTCTCATTAATCTCTCAATTTATTTGACGATGTATACATTTGATTTGCCTTCAAAGTTGGATAGCTCACATGCTACATTCCCAACTTCAAAAATCGTTTTTCTATTATCTATAGTATTAGAGTTCAAAACAACATATTCTCGTTCGATATAGGTGAAAATAGGTCAGACCATGTCAGACTTTGAAAGACCTGAACCTGATTTTAGGCCTAAGTCTGACTACTGCCTATCAAAGACTTTTTTTTCGGCTTGACCTGACCTTTTTAAAAGTAAGCTTTATTAACATTAAAACATTTAAATGTTATATTTTACATATCTATATATATTAAACAAAAAAAAAATGATTTTTCTAACAAAATAATTTTTGGTTTCAAAGAATTTTTTTTTCTTGAAACAAATGCACCCATTATTACCTCTCAAATAAATATGGAACGACTCAGTGATTGCTTAATTGGTAGACTTTAAAATAAAAAATAATATTATTAATAAATAATAATAAAAAATAACATTAATAAATAATAAAATATATATATAGGTTGACTTGTCAAACCTATTTATAAGTATGAGTCTGATCTATTTAAATAAATAGACCTTTAAAAATAGTCTTGAGCCTAACCTTTTTAATAAATAAGTCAAGTCAGGCTAGACTATAAGTAGGTCAGATCATGGGCATGACGGACGACCTAACATGTTTCTATCCCTATAGTTCGGTAAGAGAAAAGAACAGTGGTTTACAATATAATCTATTTCAAGTTCCAATCACATATTTTTATTGGTATAAGTCTTAATCAAATGTTCTCTTCTTTTATTTTATTTTAGTGCTTTTCGACTTTTATTTTCTTTGTTTTCCCGATTTTAATAGATGAGTTGTGTCTTGATAATGGATAATATATTTCTTAACTCTTCTTCACCAATATATTACATCTTCTTCACCCATATATTACAATACTAATTCAACATTTTCTTCTTAATCATTTGTTGGCCACATTTTACATGAACTATTTTGGAGTATCACAAATGATGGATGAAATATTTTGTTGCCTATCTTCGCTCACTAAAAATCACGTATTTCACTATGTATATTTTAAATGATTTAATATAATTCAAATTATTTTCATAACAAAAATTTATTTAAAAAGGTGACCTAAAATCAATTTCAGAATTAGTAAGATATTCAAATGTATTTTTTATAATAAAAAGAATTCTTAAAACATCTTTTCTCTATTAGAATCATCCGTATATAATTGTGTTTTAGGCTTTATCTATTTATGGCTTGGAATTAATGACGGCTTTCTTATTTAATTTAATTTGGACGTTGTCACTTGTCAGTCACATGTATAATATTTTTTGGTTGTCATATGTATAATATGATATGTTCTTTATAATATTTTAAAATGTTATTTTTCTTAATACATTGTATAATAGCGATAGCATCGACTATATAAATATTTTATTTTTTACAACTCCATAATTTTCATTTCCAATTTTTTTTATGATAGAAATGCATTTCCAATTTTTTAACTAAACAAACTTCCACATATGTCTCATTGTATCTATATTATATGATGAAAGAGATATTATTTGTTTATCTTAAAGAATATATATGTGATTAAGTATATCAAATATGAGAGATTACATTAAAAACTTAATTCT
>JBBPBT010000899.1:1719984-1730986 GCA_037974875.1 Cicer bijugum | reverse complement strand
TAAAATTCATTTCAATTATTAGAAGCTAACACAGCACCAGAAAATTCTCCCTGAACAACAATTCCTAAATTAATAGTAACTTTTTATAAAATACAAGTTTAACTAATCTAACTATTAGATCGAAACTTGTTATGAAGTATATATCTCATACAATATAAAATGTCTCAAAAAATAAAAATGATTTATGTGCTAGTTTTACAAATCTTTGGTTTTTCAATTATGTTTTTAATAAAATAAAATAAAGAGTTGAAAAGTCTTTTTTACCAAGTCATGCTTCTGATAAGTTTTGGAATGTACCATATCTAATGTGTTGGAAAATCACATATGGTTAATTAACTAAATCATTAAAATGTAACATATCTAATATATTGGAAACTCACATAAACTTTTAAATTGCCGTACCGTTCATATCAAAGTAAGTAGGCAACATTAAATTATTAATATTATCACAATGATGACATCAAACAATCTTTGTTGATCCCTCATTGTACACAACAAAATCACAATTGACTGTGTCCTTTTCTTCACCTTAACAACTTTTTCTTTCTCACTTTGTTGATATTTATTATTTATACACACTCTTCTATTCACTCTTCCAATGATCAACATGCTCCCAAGAATGCATGCTTTAACTTGAATGAAAGGAAAATAGTTGGTAGATTTTTCTAGTGAGAATCCCTCTTCAACCAGGTCTTACTCTTTTATTCCAAGTTTTATTTTCTCTCTTATTTTTGTTAACTATATAATTATTTGTTCATGGATTTAGAGGCAGCCCAATAACTACAGACATTGGAAGAAAAAGACCAACATAAATAATTAAAATTCATCATAAAATTACAAATTTTTTTGAAATCTTTTTTATTGATGTCTTGTAGATAGACAGAGAAGATGAAACATATATAGTAAGTCTCACATATATTTAGACTCAGATTTATAATAGTATTAGTCTTCAACTGCAATGCAATCAAAGACATATAAATCATCCAATTAAAATAAGACGATTTAGATTTTAAATTCCGATTTTAGTCGTCGGCAGCTAACTTTACTGGAGTGATATGTAGTAAATTCAAATTCAATATATTCTTGTTCTCTATTTTGTGAAGAAATGAATTAATTTTTCCATTTTTTCAATTTTACCTCTGCCCTCTTTGTTATATTATACTTTTTGGGCTGTTTTTGTGATTTTAAAATGATATAACTTTTATGTAATATTTTATGTACGTTATTTAGTAATACTTTATGTAACACCAATTCCTCAGATTAAAAATGTATTTAGTGTCCAACAAGATACATGTAGTTGAATTCAATCATTTTTTAGCTTCTTCAAAAATAAAATTCAATTACTTTATTAATTTTTTAAATTATCATTGACGTTGATGAGTCAATTTTGTGCCAACGATGTTAGAAACACATGCACAACTATTTGATGAACTTCATGGATTCTATTTTCCAGAGGCCTATATCAAGGACAAAAAGTGCATCAATTTCTACTCCTTGATCTCAATGGTGCAACAAACTGTAGTTGTGATAGGAAACCAAGTTGAAAAGTGCAAGAAAGAAAAAATTTCTCCTTTAAATCATTGGAATAATAATCATGATAGAGAAAATGAACACTTAGGGAAATCTGGCCTACTTGGAATGTGTGATGACCCTTATTGCACCACTTGCCCTACTTACTGCAAGCCTTCTAAACAAAGAAGTCCAAAAGCTTTAACTGAATTTGATTCCAAGGTATCATTATTCCTAAAAATATTTTCAGTCACTCTTACCTTAAATATAACACTTAATTGTAGTTTTGCTCTATCTATTTTAGTTGAATTAAAAAATTGATCCCCTATTTTATTTCTCTTCAGTTTTTGTCTTCAAACAGAATTTTAGTCCAAAACTTGATAAAATGTCATTCTTTTGCACTTATATAAGCCACACCATACTTCAAGATCTCGTGGTATAACAATTGTACTTGAGATATATGATCATAAATGGTGTGGTGTGACTTAAAAAAATGACAATTCATCCAATATTGGACCAAAATTCTGTTTGAGAGACCAAAATTCTATTTGGGGACCAAAACTAGAGAGAAATAAAATGGGAGAACTATTTTCGTAATTCAGCTAAAATATGAAGACCAAAACTGCAATTAAGTCTAAATATAAATAGAAATATATGTTTTATTTAGTCCAAACAAAAAAGGTACATCTATTTGATCTAAATCACATACCTTTTTACTTAAAAGAGTATACCAATTATTTCTTCTTAATTTGATAAGTATGTATGTAATAAAAAATTTGGAGATTCTTAATTAAACTATACTGTACATGTGCTTACTATGTAGCCTACAATTTTCATGTGTGTATAAATATGGTTTTATGTAGTTGTGGCTTTTTGCATTTATACATTATTGTATTACTTTTTTTATAAGCCTACATTATTGTATTTAATCATATTCATATGTTTATTGTTAGACAACAAGATATTCAATGGTATTTCTATGAAAATTGAAAAGCATTCTGTTTCAAAGGTCACTGGGGCAAAGTTTACTGCACCATTGCTATACTTGATTTTGTTGTGAATATTACGAAGAAATATTCATTTTAATTCTTAAATATGTTTTGTGTTAGTTGCTACAGTTTATATCGATAGTCATTTTAGTCTTTAAATGTATTTTTTATTAATTAATTTGATCTTCAAATATCTTTACATAAAAAATATTTGATCTTTAAATATGTCTTTTATTAATCAGTTTGATCCATCAAATTAGTGATTAAAAATTCACTCAAAAATATTTTCTTTTTTTATAATTTTGATATATTCTAAAACTATAGTGACCGAATATTTTTTAGGACTAAATTAACTTTGTCCATGTACAGTTCCACAATGCTCTTTATGGGGATGCCAAGGGTTTTGGGAGAAAACTTTTGTCTTTTTGCTCTTCATGTGTTCCTGGAGTTATAAATCCTCACACTAAACTTGTCCAACAATGGAACAAATTTCTGGCCATTTTTTGCATGGTGGCAATTTTTGTGGATCCATTATTTTTATTCTTAATATATGTTCAGAAGGTATATGATTCTTTTCTAATTTATTTAAGAATTCAATGGATTTACACAAACATCGTAAAACAATTTTACACTTCAATCCAACAAAAAAGTATCATTTTTTTTTATGTCATATCACTAATTTTAAAATATACATATAGATTTGAAATGATATGACAAAATAAATTTTTTTTTTATTGAATGTCAGTGTTAAAGAGTTCTGCATTGAAAATAATTTGTTGATGCCAACATTCCCCTCCTACTTTTTTCTTTGCAAATTTATACTCCATTTTCCAATTAATTGTATGCAGGATTTTAATTGTATTGCTATCAACTGGACAATGACAGAAACACTTGTTTTACTTAGAAGCATGAATGATTTTGTATATTTCTTAAACATTCTTCTCCAGGTAATTTCTCATCAGTAGCTACCTCCTCTTATGTTTAATTTGAGATAAATATTAAATTCATAGATTAGTGCCAATTTTTAGTAGCAAAAATATAATCCAGCTCCTAGTCACAATAAACCATTCTATGTCAACTACCTTGTGTAAATTACATTGGAAGAAAAAAAAAATGAAATGATTAAATTACTCAGATTTTTGTTTCCCAAAGACTAATGTTAGTAATTAGTGTCGTTAATATTGTAGTATTTTGTTGAAGATTCACTTGCTAAATCAATCTTATATCGCCTTTATTTACTAAGATAATAAATAGGCTGGTTTCTAGCATTAATTATAGATAATCTATTATTTGTAACATTGTGCTAACTAATATTTTAAATTGAAAGCGAGTTCGGTATCTAAAAAACGTTGATGTCTAACGGTGACATAATATGACACATTATATTCAATTATTTCTATTTTCATACATTATTACTAGTGTCCAAATATCAATGTCATATCGGTGTCAACTACAAACGTTTAGTAGTAGTATGTGTGTGGAAATGTATGTGACCCTTTTTTTTTTTTGATGATTTAAAGCTTAAACAACTTTAAATTGCATATTTGCAGTTTAGGTTGGCCTATGTGTCACCAGAGTCAAGGGTGGTTGGTGCCGGAGATTTAATTGATGATCCCAAGAAAATTTCTGTCTGTTACCTGCAAAGTTATTTTCTTGTTGACTTGTTTGTTGTATTGCCCCTTCCTCAAGTAAACTTCTTCTCCTTTTCCTTTATTCCTTATGCAAATTTTTTCTCTTGTCCTTAGGCTAATTGCAACATTAGCTACAGGGGTAACTTTGGTGGAATCATGATATGCCCTTGTAATTTAAATAAGAAATAAATATTTTTGAACTTTAATAAAATCAAGGTGTCTCTATAATTTTATCAAATCTAATCTAAACATATACTAAGTTTGGTGTTAGTATTTTGGACGTCGAATATATCCACTACTAATTTTAAGTGCACATACAAAACAAATTATGATTTAGTTTGTAATGAGTTTTATATTAAGGGAAAAAGAAAATTCAACTTGGTACTAAAGTTGTAAGGCTCTTTTACTTAATGAATTAGTTTTTTTAGTTGAGCTCTTCTCATAGACTTAAGTCATAATGACTTATGTTTTCGTTGAGAGTTAGACTACACAAAATACTACTTATAGGGTCAATATTGAAAGAGTGGAAGCCGATGACGTGGACGTTGACTCTCATAGACGTTGACAAAGTTACAAGTCCCACTTTGAATAAAAAAGAAAGAGCAATGTAGTATTTAAGTTATGAAGCTCTATCAACTAATAGACTAGTATTTTGGATTGTGTTCTCTTATAGGCTTAATACATGTTCTATCCTTCTATTTTAACTGAAACATAATTTTAGTCCCCATATTTTTTATTTTGGAATTTTAATTCCCCTACTCACAAGTTTTAGGATTTTTTCTCACAACTTAGTGTGAGATTTATTATTTTGCCGTGTCATTTTCATAGATGATATGGAAATACATTTGATCACGTGACATTGTTGAATTGAACCATAAAGAGTGGAACGACATGTGTTTTCATTGAGTTATGTTCTCTTCCACATTGATATATGCAAAATACACATTTCGGGATATTGATTGGGACATGTCGTAGACATGTATAGTTTAAATTTTAGATGAGCTGAGAGTTCTAGATACCACAACTTCTACTTCCATTGTGGACTTCTCTATTTTTTGATGAATTCGTTATCAATTATCTATTTCCTTAGAATTGTATGCTTACTTCGATGTTGATTAAGCCGGTGATCCCACTAATCGTAACTCTACTACAAGCTTTCGTTTTTTAGGAGATTGTCTCATTTCTGAGAAGAGCAAAACATTTTCTCTTGCTCTTCAAAGAAAATGAAGTATCGTGCTATGACAACCACACATCAAAAGTAGTATGGTTATGTTGGCTTCTTTTTCATATGAGTATCCCTCTCTAGCCCAACACCTATGTACTGTGATAACAAGACTCTTATTCACATCGCTCATGATTTAGTCTTTCATGAATGCACCAAATACATTGAAATTGAATGTCACCTACACGTCATCACGTTCATCATGACACCATTACTTTAACATTTGGTTTTTCCTCATTGCCGATTGTTGACTTGTTTACGGAAACTCATTCCACAAAGCATTTTCATTTCTTTATTGACAAACTGTGGGTTCTCTTTGTTGATGCATCGCAAGTTTGAAGGAGATGTTAGATAATCTATTTTATTAAGGATAGTTTGTTATTATAAGTATTTATATCATTCCATTTTCTTATAGAAGATGCAACTATGTATGTGTATATACTCATCAAACTTCTCATATGACATGTATATTGTGAAATATGTGCATGCAGATAATGATACTATGTGTCTTACCAAGGCACTTGGGTTTATCAGGAGCAAATTATGCTAAGAATCATCTACGTGCAGTGATCCTTGTGCAGTACATTCCAAGACTATTTAGGATTTTGACTCTGCTAAATGGAAGGTCTCCAACTGGATTCATATTTGAGTCAGCATGGGCTAATTTCATTATAAATCTTCTCATGTTTATGCTTGCTAGCCATGTTGTTGGCTCTTGCTGGTACCTCTTTGGTCTACAGGTGAATCAATTTTTTTTTCTTTCTATTTATTTGATAGTATGCTATGCTAGTAATCTCCTTAGCACCGACACTTTTGATCGAAGACGCGTCTTGGTGTCTGACATGTGTCGGTTTCTGATAACAACACGACACTTTCATATTGATTACGTTCAATTAATTTGTTTTATCAAACTACTGCAGGCATCGGCATGTCAGTGTTGTGTTTGGTTTTCGTGTCAGTATCCATGCTTTAGTAATATATGGTCATAAATTTGCTTTAGTAAATAAAGGTTAATGTTTGATTATTAACTTTCTCCTTCTTCCAGAGGGTAAATCAATGTTTGAGAGATGCCTGCAGTAAGTCTAACATCAAAGGATGCATTGATGTCATTGACTGTGGACATGGTCGAACTGGAAGCAACCAGTCTGCAGCACGCCAAACATCATCTATGTGGAACAACAATTCAGATGCCATTGCTTGTTTGAATCCTTCTCCTAATGGTTTTCGTTATGGAATCTATGTCAGTGCTGTTCCACTTACTATTGAAACAAGCATGGTCAACAAATATGTGTATTCTCATTTTTGGGGATTGCAGGTTAGCATTTCATGTTTTTTTTCATTTTTAGTTTCTTATGATAGAATGCTATGACGTCATTTGATTCATGTAGTTGATCTTTAGGTGGGATAAAGTTTGGTTGTTGTCGTAGTTCCTTCTGTAGTGATCAAGTATATTTTGTCCACCAAATTGATGTGGTATGAGTGGTAAGCAAACCGGATCTCTCAAGCATGTGGTCATAAGTTGATTCCTGACTTGTCCGAGTGAAAATTCACTATATGAGAGAGATAACTTTGAAATTTGTTACAATTTCCAAATCCTTAAAAGATTAATCCTTACAGTTGTGTGTCGGGGATAATATAAAAAAATAAGATTATTTGATCCTATATTTGTAGTTGTATGCAGAGGGTAACATAGAAAAATAAGTTCTTGACCTATTTATTTAATAAGCTTGGTCTGGTTTAGGGAAGGTACAAACTAGGTCACCTCTTTCTGATAGATGGTTTGACCTATTATTACCCTTAGTTTTTAGGACTTTGATCATGAATTCTTTAATATCATATCAAGGCCTATCTTGGTCCTACACTAACTTAAGTTATTCACTAATAGCATATGAATGGATTGAGATCTCTTATCAATCATCCATTTGTGATCCTTATTACAGCAAATCAGTACTCTAGCTGGTGGTCTAACCCCAAGCTATTTTGTATGGGAAGTCATGTTTGCAATTGCCATCATAGGATTGGGACTCTTGCTTTTTTCACTTCTCATTGGAAACATACAAAACTTTCTCCAAGGTCTTGGAAGGAGGTAGAACTTCTCTCAAATGTTGTTTCCCTTATTAAACTATTGCAGACAGATGAATGAAAGCCGTCCCATAAATGTGATACATATTGATAGTATTTTGGACTCAGATATTTAAGTTGGATTAGGAAAAGTCCTCTATAAATATTATATCATGATAATTCTATGTAGGCATTAGTTTTTATGAATAATTTTGGTTTACATTAAGTATAAATTTTTTTACACTGTTAATCAATCACAAATCATCATTTGTATGAGGTATCGTCGCTTCCCTGTTTGCAGGAGGCTAGAAATGCTACTTAGAGGCCGTGATGTTGAGCAATGGATGAAGCACCGTCGCTTACCTGAAAATCTAAGAAAGTATGCAATAAAATGCTCCAATTATTTGCAATAAATCATACAAAAAGCATCTGTCAATTCATGCAAGCATGCATGTAAATCAAACATAAAGACTGAATGCTAGGAAAATATGTTGCATGAAATTATGGATCACATACATTGTACGATCGATCGATCGATCGATATAAATATTGTGCAGGAGAGTGCGACAGGCTGAACGATATAATTGGGCTGCAACAAGAGGAGTGAATGAAGAAACACTTCTTGAGAATTTACCAGAAGATCTTCAAACCGAAATAAGGCGTCATCTCTTCAATTTTATTAAGAAAGTATGCATTAGTATTTTTTTATATTTTTCAATTAATGCATAGCTAAACAATAATTTGATTTGCATTAATAATGTATGCAATGCTGAGAATGTAATGTGTGTGCAGATTAGAATTTTCTCTCTGATGGATGAGCCTATTTTGGATGCTATTTGTGAGAGACTAAGACAGAAGACATATATAAATGGAAGTAGAATTATGAGTTATGGTGGTGAAGTTGGGAAGATGGTTTTTGTTGTGCGTGGAAAATTGGAGAGTATTGGAGAAAATGGAATTGCAGTTCCTTTATCTGAAGGAGATGCTTGTGGTGAAGAACTTCTAACATGGTATCTTCAACATTCTTCTGTAAGCAAAGGTGAAAAATAGTTCTTATAGTTTAAAGTAGCTTTTTAATTCAGTTACTTGAAAAACCAAATTTGAGAACTTTCGCAACTTTTAAGTGGTTAATGAAATTTAAATATGTGTTTATTTATATTTAGCAGATGATTAATAAATATATTTAGGTGTCAAAATTCATCAATTATTAATCGAATTTTAAGAACTGTTAATTTGAACGTGATTAACTATAATTTTCAGCTGTTCAAATCTATATGTTGTTGAACGCCTGATTATTGTGATTAATCTTGTTCAATTTGTGGTTAGTGAAGTTACATCCATGATTAATTGTTTTAACACTTGGTATATCTATTAATTATTTACGGAACATAATCAACCAAATATTTGAATTGAGTTAACTATGTAAAAATTTGTCGCGAAAAAATCGTTATAAACTTATTAGTGTAAATGAAATAATTTATAAATAAATTAAGATGGAGAAGCAAACTTCAAATTATACAACAACAAAAAAATTGTTGTTTTCTTAAAGTGCTTCTTGATGAGTTCATCCAAATTGATTGAAATAGTGGAATTCATAATTGCCCTTAATACCATATGAGAAACAACATGGTTCATTAATATGTTTTCTCTTGCAGATGGTAAAAAAGTAAGGCTTCCAGGACAGAGGTTGCTTAGCAATAGGACAGTAAAGTGCTTAACAAATGTTGAAGCTTTTTCACTCAGAGCTGCAGATCTTGAAGAAGTCACAACCATTTTCATGAGATCCTTTAGGAGTGTGCTTGTTCAAGGACCTTTAAGGTAATTCATTTCTTGTTTTGTCGAATCTTTCTCATGGTTTTGTGTTCACACATAAATAACCGATTGATTAGACTTAAGTAATTAATGAACTTCAATTAAAGACAAATTGTTTAATACACATTTGAATTCTGGTTGGATCAACTTACTTCGAATCAGTAGGACTAATTCTCTTGGAGCCGAAAGTTAAAACAAAGAAAAAATGAGTTCAAACATTAATCTTAACCAATTAAGACTTTATGTAATGATAATACGTCTTTAATATTCTTAGGTCTTAACTCAACTGAAAAATGTCAAAATTATTAAATTAGATAATATATTTTAAATTTGTGTATAAATTTCTAATTGTATTTACTATCTCGTTTTTAGAAGAAAAATAAAATAAATAAATATGTATTTATTGGAGAGTGCAACAATGGTTTATTTTTATTAAGAATTGTCCACAAATATAATATTTGATATTATGAAATTGAATAGTTGATATCGGATACAACACCTTTGATCCAAACCATTCTTACACCTCATCAAGAATGAAAATTGAAGGAAATATTTCCCACTACTAATATATGTCTAAGGATGTAGCGGGTATTTTGCATATAAAAATTACATTTACGAGACAATAGGTTAACGAGTATTTTAACTACTCCTTAGTAGTTTATGTGTTTCATATATTTTATGATACATTTTAATTATGTGTTAATGTTAATATTTTTCTATATTGACAAAAGAGGAAAATAATTGCACACAATTAAAAAAAATTATATAAATGATTTTTTTATTTAAATAATCATATTCATAAATATTTAAAAATTCATTAAATATCCGTTTAACAAATACGAATATTATTTTTATCCAACCGAACAATATCAAAAGACTATTATCCATGTTGTTAGATATATATTATCATTCCATATATAATATATGTCACATGTTTGTGATTTTATTGCTCACAAATCCTATTTCTGTTTTGAAATTCATAGCTGTGACATAATCATATGATCATTATATTAGGTATGAATCACCTTATTGGAGATCCCTTGCAGCAACCCAAATTCAGGTTGCATGGAGATATTGGAAGAAACGTCAAAAGTTATTAGATCAAACATTGAAGTTATAGGTTGTACTATAATATATATGATTAGGTATATTTTGTCAACGGTTGTACTATAATGCTTGTACAACTAATTATATTCACTTTGCTTGTGACCACATAAAAATGTTCATTTTTAAATTAAATAATAACAACGATAATGGAATGCTAGTACATAACTAGTATTGCTTTGATTATAAGAGTCTTTCCCTTTTCTTACAAATTTGATCATTTATCTTTGCATTATTAATAGGTGTGTATGCAATCAATAATGTATATGTGTACGTGCGAAAGATTTGTTATCTTAAATCAAGTTACACTTGAGCAATTTTTTCCAAAAAAATATATTTACACTTGCGTAATACTACTAGCTCATATAAAGTTAAATAGAAAAAGACAAAAAAAAACTATTTCTTATCATCATGTTGTTTTTTTGTTGAAAAAAAATATTTAATATAAGATTTTTATATAAAAACACTCACCACAATCAAATGAATAAAAAAACATACGATAATTTATATAATTCAATATCTTTTACTTATATCTATGAAAAGATCTCAGCATAATTCATTCAATCATTAAATAAAATCACAATAATTTATAATTCAACTCAATATATATATCATCTTAAAATACTCTCTCACATTTAAGAGGTGTAAAGAATGATAATTCTTACATTTTATAC
>JBBPBT010000899.1:1655657-1677751 GCA_037974875.1 Cicer bijugum | reverse complement strand
ATTAAAGAAAAATATTTTAAAATAATGTTTTGAACCAAAATATGGAGCATTATTGTGTATCATTTTCCAATTATATCCATATTACTCACTGTAGTGATACATAATGATGATTAATTACATTTTCAAATTTTTATTATAAAAAAGTATATTATTATCTTAGAAATTTTTTATTTCTGATTAAAAATATTTATCTCTTTTTACCTTTTCTAAGAATATGAATCAAAAGTTTTGATTTTTAATATTATGAAGTTATAAATTTATATTCTTAGTTTAATATTTGTATATTGATTGGTAAAAAATATTAAAAATTAAAAATATATATATATATATATATATATATATATATTATTTGATTACTAAAGATATAACCCTAATTAGACTCTTTGTCTATTTGATCAGTTAAATGTCTTATGGTCAGGTCACTAAGATAGAATAACTTTCACGCGCTTTTCTTGAACTTCTAATGCATTTCTATGTTTCTCAACATTCACTTTCTTGCATTTGCAAAGAGTTGCAAAAGTGATTTTTCATTAGCTATCTATCTATCACTTACAAGATATATTCATACATATTTACTAGTATAATTGAATTGATTATTAATTATAATGTAATTGCGATGAATACAAATTTAGTTGGAGCTTCCATTCTACTCAAATTGGTACTAGTAATATGAAAATTTTAAGATTATTTCTCATGTTTTGTCATTGATTGTATATAATTTTTTTTTCTTGTATTTAATCTTGTGTTTTTTGTCGTGGACAAATCCAAAAGCAATGCAACATTACCTAGTTTATCTGGCATAAATCTCATCAATTGTGATTTCTTTGATTAAATACGGACAAAACCGTAAGCAAAGATTGAGAGATGTTGTTGAGGTAATAATTATGATATCCACACATATATATTTACTTAATATGCACATATAGTATCTATTGTTAATTTTTAATAATTGTTGAATCACTAAAAATACATATATCAGCTGATTTGATTTCAAATTAACTCATTCATATTTATGCTTATTAAAACAAGTTATTCATATTTATTATCATAAATTATTTTTATTTAATTCCCATTTTTTAAACATAATAAAAATTTAAGGTGATGGGATGATAGAAAAATTTAGGGTTCAATGAGTATTTCAAATATATTTGATTATCTCCAATTACATTAGTGGGAGTTGAACATATATAATCATACAATGAGAAATTATTATTCTTTCATGTTATATAACTAATTCCAAAATAATATTACAAACATGTATTTTTATTAGATGTCAATGTAAAACAGTTTTACAATCCTAATATGATTCATAATTGATGTTGTTGATACATGATATTGTATAAAACTTTACATTAAAACCCCTTGAAATTTTTATAATGTAGGAGTTTTCCATCATTTTTCTCCATGGTATTCTGATTTCAATCTATTTAACAATACTATTATTAAACAAAACATATAATATAGTATGAACCTTAGTTTGTGATACCACTAATGTGGTTTGTTTGAATTAAGTTAGTTTTCTAAAGTTTTGATGTCAATAAAAGTATCTTATGAGAACGATAAATTTCAATTAATGGTTTCATTAACTATGCAAAAAATGAAAGAAGAAAAAAGGAATGTACCAGAGGAAAGTCATCAAAAGAAGTGACCAGAGGAAAGTCATCAAAGGAAGTGACTAGATGATGAGATTAAAATATCTCAAAGTATACACGTCAGTCTCTTAACATATGCCTCTAAAGGTAATGTGTCTCTAAAGGTTACAAAGGTTGCCTCTAATATATGGGGTCTGAAGAATGCCCTTGAAGAATGAATCTGAAATTGAGTATGAAGAATGACTCTGAAGACTGAATTTGCAGGATGCCTTTGAAGCCCTTGGATGTCTCTAAAGTGCACAAACTCAACACGCCTCTGAAGAATTCATATCAAGGTAAATTTAACTCTAGAGAGATTGTTCAAGTTATAAGTTCATAATCCGTTGATCAAAATAGTGCAACACATTCTAAATATTGCCTCTACGATGCAACCATTAATGTTGCACCGACTTTGAAGTTTCAACAAGGTGATTTGTCTAATGCCACTAATTCTAAGTTATACAGTTATACCTCTCACTATCATTATTCAAGAAACACAATATCACACTCAAACAATAAAGTCAATTCATTTGATGGAAAGTCAACGAAAGAAATTGAAAGAATTAAATATGAAAAGAAAACTTAGCCGAATTAAAAACTTGTGAAGATCTAAGAACAATCCAAATCCATTCCAGTTCAAATCAAGCAGAGTATGAAAGAAAATTTAAAATAAGATTTGATTCATATTTATAATTAAAGAAAATTTTTGGCCAAGTTGAAAAGAAGACATGATCAAAATTTGAAGAAGATATGATCAAGATATTATCAACAACAAGATATGAATTTTTTACAAGAAGATTTGATCAATATTTATTGCAAGAATATATGAATTATCTACAAGAATATTTGATCAAGATTTATCTACAAAAAGATATGAATTATTTAAAAGAATAGTTGATCATAATCTACAAGATATAAACTATTTACAATAAGATATGATCAAGATTTGTTTACAAGAAGAAACACTAACAAAGAAGATACATTCTATTATTTGCCAAGTTTGTAGCAGCAATGTCAATTTACAAAAAAATGTTTGAATTGTAAATTTACCCTTTTAAAATTTCCTATTAAAACTAGAAGATTATAACTTAAGATTGATCTTGGTTGTGAAACCAGAAAATATATAACGTTCTTGGTTATGAAAACAGAAAACTAAGAACATTCTTGGTAACATTGCCGGTAACGCTGGAGGGCCGGAGTGTTGCAAAGAAAGCTAGAGTTTACTTGAAATTTTTTTGACTTGTTCTTATTTGAACAAGTGTTGATAGATTTGTAGATTGAACTCTTGTCTTCATCTTCCAATTTATAGATTTTAAAAAGATTTGAATATTCATTTTAAAATGAATATCTTCATTTGGCACACTTCCTAAGTGTTATATATATTTTAAAGCAATTAAACATGTGTTTAATTGTTGTCCAAAACGTTCATCTCGAGTGAATGAGTTGTCACATGTCAGTTTGTACTGTTTTGAGTTAGATTTATGCTGAACTTTATGCAAAATATTGTATGTACTTGTGTACTTTTTCACAACTCATCAATTTGAAGATCAATCTTGAGGATGTTTTCCTCATTTGGGCATTCATCTCGAGTTTTAAGCTTCACCATTAATTTGAGCAATCTTGATACTCTTTAATATGTAGTTTGCACTGTAAAAAATTATTTATTTTAATTATGTCTTTAAAAGAGAATAACCAACATGTTCTTTTGTAAAACAAGAACATTCTTCGTTTCTATTTATGAGTGCTAGATTTTGACAATTGTTGTGTGTCAGTCTTTTGTCTCAAAAACATGATGTGCTTTCTACAAAAAGGAGCAGCAACAGTGTCCTTGCTCATAGCTCATCAATTTGGAAATTGATGTTGCTTTTTATTTTTGATACGTTGCTTTCCTTTTTTGTTGATCTTATAGAAAGAATCTATCCAAAATTATCTTGAGTATATAAATATGTTCCTTTGTAATGAATATTGATGATTTGCTATGTAGATTGATGTATTTTCGTAGCCCATATCGATCTTGAATTAAAGAAGACTTTGTTCTTTGTAAACCAGAATGTTTTTGTATTAATATTGTCAAAACCAGAACAAATCATTTTCCACAGTTTAAATCATATATTAAAGAGTATCAATACTGCTCAAATCAATAGTGAAGCATATCACTTGAGCTGAATGCCCAGATGGAAAAAACAACCTCAAGATTGATCTCCAAATTGATGAGTTGTGAGCAAGGACACAAGAACATTGTACTTATAATATTTTGCAAAAAGCTCTGCATAATTCTTATTGGAAACAGTACCAAACAAACATTTCACAGCTCATTCACTTACGCATTAACATTTTCCATCAAACCCAAAAGCAATAACGCTCTTCGATTGTCAAGAAAGTTCTGGATAACAATATAAACACATTTTTAATTGCTTTAAGAACGTTCTGTCTTTATCAAGCCAATATCAATCTTGTGTTAATTTAAATTAAGCACAATAATCAAAATTTTAAAAGGATCACAATTCAAACTTCTTTTTTCTTGTGAGTAACATTGCTACTTCAATAATGGATAAATTATGATAAAAAATTACTTACTTGTTAAGATAGAACTTTTTTTTTATCATGCTGCAACTTATTTTGTATTTGAGCCCCAGTAGGATCATAGTCTTTCTGAATGAAATATGGATCAATGAATCAACACACGTCACTCTTGTCCAAATCAATACAAAGGCGATTCATATATCTAAGATATTGAAATAAATAAATTAAAATATTTTTTTGTTATAAATGAAATTAATGACTTGACTAAGTTTTCAAATTAAATGTCCTTACGTCGCTCAATTCTATTATATCACTTTTTCCAAGAACAAATACTTCACTTGTCTTATGTTCCCCATGTTCCAATTTTAGTTCCAATTAAAGATACATTATTAGTCATTTAAAATATTTCATAAACAAATCCCAAAATTCTTTTTGGCCATTAAATGAAAGTATTCAAAGGATGATAAACTGTTGTCACCTCATCATTGGACATAGGTACTACACATATAATTTACATTGTTATCTATTATGAGATATGTACACTATTATATGTTATGAGATATCATCGTCCTCGTCTTTTGATTACATTGTTATCTGTTATGAGATATCATCATCATCCTCATCTTCTAATTACATTGTTATCTATTATGAGATATCCTCGTCCTCATCTTCTAATTTCATTGTTATCTATTATAGACAATGATATACTAAATGAAAGTATTCAAAGGATGACAAATTGTTGTCACCTCATTAGTGGACATAGGTACTACACATATAATTTACATTGTTATCTGTTAAGAGATATGTACACTGTTATTTGTTATGAGATATCATCGTCCTCATCTTCTAATTATATTGTTATTTGTTATAAGATATTCTCGTCCTCATCTTCTGATATCACTATTATCTATCATGAGTGAGATATCTTCCTCGTCATTTGGAGACATTTTTAATCACATTAGTAAGC
Source organism: Cicer bijugum (assembly GCA_037974875.1). Classification (NCBI taxonomy): domain Eukaryota; kingdom Viridiplantae; phylum Streptophyta; class Magnoliopsida; order Fabales; family Fabaceae; genus Cicer; species Cicer bijugum. Next base: position 1,672,630 of record JBBPBT010000899.1, on the reverse strand, counting down.
TCCTCTATTTGCCATATACATACCATTACATAATCATTATGATATATATACTCGCCCTCTTCTTATTAGTAAGCTCCTCCATTTGTAATATTCGCCCACTTCTTACTAGTAAGCTCCTCCATTTTCCATACTCGCCCTTTTCTTACTAGGAAGCTCCTTCATCCCTGTCCTCATCTAACATATCCTCGTCCTCATCTTTGGATGTTATGAGATAACTTCATCCTCATCTTCTGATTTAGAGATACTTTTTCATATTAGTAAGCTCCTCTATTTGCCTCAGGATATCCTCGTCCTCATAATATCCTCATCTTCATCTTCTGATTTAGAGACACTTTATTTTTAATCACATTAGTAAGCTCTTCTATTTGTCGTATGCCACAATATGCTCACCAACCTTTTTAAACAAAATGCTCTATCTCCCGATAAAAATGATTGTCATATCCTGGAAACCGATAACCAAATAAATGATCATTAATTTTAATACATAGTTATATTAAAACTTTAAACATTTTGGATAAGTTACTAATTATTATTTGTATGATTTTTAAAATAGATATGACTAATGTCAAATATTTGTAAGGATCTAAAGTATAATTGATTGATAATATAAAATTATTTACACAACTAGAACATATAAATAAAATTCAAACTATAATCTCATTAATATATATATATATATATATATATATATATATATATATCATAACTATTACCTTTAAAAACAAGGGAACATCCCTTCTTCTCTTAGCTACACTATTTTATCCATATTAATCAAAGAAATCACAGTCGAAGAGATTTACGTCAGACAATACCAGAACGAGCAATATAGCGAAGTATGAAAAACACATCAAAGACCAGATTTTGTTGTCTCTCTTGTAGATTTAACTGAGAAAAAACAACACAAATTTTAATACAATAAAAGAAGAAACAAAAGTTTATGTGCAATAATCTAAAATTTGCCATATATATAGTACCAATTTGAGTAGATTGAAGCCACAATTGAATATGTATCAATCCCTAATGCATCACGACTGATATTCAATTTAGTCATACAAGTATATATGTGAGAATATATCTTGCCAGAGATAGATAAAAGTGAATAGCCACTTTTGAAACTCTCTTCAAATGCAAGATAATGAGGGTTGAGAAACATAGAGGCCCTAAAAGTTTTGAGAAACCACCGTTAGGGTTATGCTATCAAAGTGAACGCAACCAAAAATTTATAATAAGGAGACTAAGAGTTGGTGTTAATTTAAACTTTTATGTTTTCTATATGGGCTTTACAAAATGGGCTATCCATTTCATTGAAACAATAAGTTAATAGTTTGATTAAGATTGGAGCGAAGTTAAATTGATATAGTAACCAAATAATATATTTTTATTGATTTGTATTGTTTTATACCAAACAAAATAAAAATATGAAACTAAAAATATAGTATTCATAACTATATTATTTATTTTAAAAAAAATATCATTAAAATTCAAAGAGAAAAATATATATAATTCTAATTCAACTTCTTTGTTTCTATTTTTTTATTTATTAAAATAACGATATTTGTTGATCTAAATTACATAGTATATTAATGCAATACAAATTTAAAATTTTTAAAAACAAAAAAGATGAATCTTTAAACAACTCTGCAATATTCAAGATAATAACACAAAATAACATATTTACAAATATGATAAAATTTAAGCGTCTAGAATATATATACCTTCGAATTTGTAACGTTGACGATATTGAAGTCATTGATCGAAATTTGTAGTTGATCAAACCACTATGTCAATCTCAATCTGGACCAAAATGAACATCTACGAAGGTAGAAAAACCAAAAAGCGCCACAATCACATGACAAAATCGTGAAAAAGAAAATATAAAAGAAAAATTAAATTTATATGAAAATACCATTTCATTTAAAAGAGAAAACTATTGCCAAACTTTTTAATACAAATGAAAATTTCTTAAATGAGTAACATACATGTTAAAGTCCTATTTTGCTTAAAAGATAGAAATAATAGAAGATTTTGTGCTATAAAACAAAACTTTCTAAGTCAATAATATAAAATAAATTGATATACTACTATTTTAGTCTTTGAAAGTATAGAACGATATCACTTTGGTTCGCGATTCAAACAAAAACTCAAATTAATACTCGAATCATCAAAACGTCAGTTAATTTAATCTTTGACGTTATAATGGTCATAGACTATTTTGAAAGTTGTATCCTATAAAGACTTTTATGATAATAAGTTGTGTTTTTAAATACTATTTTGATTATTTAATAACTAATTTGAATTTTTTATGGAGTCAATGATCAAAATAAAATCTTCATTTTAATGACTAAAATGATAAATTATCTTAAAATAAATATAAATAAAAATAGATAAAAAAAAAGTTTGTGGGAAAATCAACATTGTTTTGAACCCCTTGAACTTGGTCAGTTGTCGGTTTTCACGGATCTAAATTTTCTTGTTTGAGCTAAAACAAGTAGTTAGTTTCGCAAAATTCTTTTAAGATAATGATGCTAGTAATTTATAACATACTTGTCTTTTATGGAGAAAAAAATCATTATACTATAATATTTTTATGGGATTGACTTTTAATGTAATGAAAAAAATACAAAATAAAATTATAGTATATAATTTTTGTTGAAGGGTTAGAAAATCTACATAATTTAAGAGTTATTTTTTACACTTCATGTTCTTTATTTTCTATTGGAGAAGGTTTATTTTCTCTAATTTTTTTTCTTTTCTTTTAATAAACTTTTAACTTAAAAAGTAGTTGATAAACATGATCGACTAATATACACTCCTAGATCAAAATAATATAGTTAATAACTTAAACACAAGAATATGGATTGAGTATGTTGCAACGTAGTTAGTTCTGATATAACGTTTACTCTGAATTTGTTAATGATTACAAAATAATATATAACAAAAGAATAATTTATCCTCTAATGAATTCTTTAAGTATGCAGAGAATACATTCAACAAAGTAAAATATGGAAGATTCAAATTCGTTAATGACAATAAGCTCTAAACCATGTAGGAAAACATGAACGAAACATAATTTGATTATTGAAGATTCGAAGATAGTTAGTTCAACAAAAGAGGTTAAAGGAGTGTGTGCATTTGACAGTGACATTAGTTGATATAAGTAAAATATTAGATACTAATAAAGTAGAATCAAATCTACATCTTTAGTGAAATGACATCAACAATAACATGATTCAATGGTATATCTCAATGACTCTTTTTTCAAGTGCTATAAAGAGAACTTCAAATCGAATGTTTAAGTTGATAAACATTTCATACATCAACTAAATTAGTGTTAGTCAATATATCAACTAAATTAGTGTTAGTCAGAGTAATATTTGCACCACAGTAATATCTCAACAAGAGTCCTCATGAGACAATTCTAAATGAATGTCCATACAAAAAAGAAATATTTGGAGAATCCAAGATCATAAAGAGAGAAAAGTAAAAAAGAAAGAAAAAAACTATTGTTCAAATTAAAGAATATATTTAGAAAAAAGTCTTTGAACAAAATGAGTGAATAGAAAATCCTCTTTAGTGAATGTTTAGATCTTATTGTAAATCAACCAAGTAAATTAAATTTATATCTCTATAATGAAGTTATAAAACTTGGATTTATATATGATTTACTTGTAATATCTTCTCTTATGAGAGTTAGAATCGTATATGAACCGATAATGACAACAATCCTTAAGAGTATACCTTACTTGAAAATACACTATTTCAAGAATTTCTTAAACTTCTCCGTGAAGAGTATATTTACTTGAAGTCAAATCACTTCAAGAATTTCTCATACTCTATCCATCATCAAAAATATACTTCATTTAAAGCTAAATCATTCTATTAATTTTTACAGGTCGAGTACCTTTCTGATATTGTAGTTGTATTCATACGGTAAATTATGCACTAAGTTGGTCGGTAGAAAAGACATGTGAGTCGGAATGAACAATTTAAGTAGGAAGTCTTTCATAGCTATAATCTTTCTAAAATATTATTTTTACATTATCATACTTTTTTTTTACAATGTGAAAGATCAGATAATGGTGCAACAACATAATATATTAAGCATTTAATATCTCATAAAACTAAAGTTCATGATATCAGTAGTAGGAAAAAACTAACATAGAGTAATAAAGAAACTAAATCACAATATCCAAATATAATGTAAAACTAATTACAATTTTGTTAAGAAACTAATCACTTAGTATTTTCTAAACAAGGAGCAGTATTTTGTTGAGATTAAAAAAATATTATTTTGTTCAAAATTATATTATTATATAATATAAAAAATGGTATGAATGAAATCTAACTAATTACAATTTATACGAGGGAGGGGTTGAAGTATCTATTGTACTTCCGGAATTATTTGCTCATAAAAACAAACATATATGATTAGAAAAAATTGGCAGTGAAAAATCATAAAGTAAAAGCAATTATCTCACTCTATTTTTGCAGCAAGATCATCAACTTTTATATCAAGGGCTTTTGTAGAAACCAAAAATCCATTAACCAAATTGAATTAAACGTTCTTTTTTGAGGAATAGAATCTATTTTTTTTTTTTATAGAAAATTCTAAAAAATTCAGTAAAGTTGCTACTTAAATGTTGTTTGTGTGAATATGATTTATTAATATTATTTTACATACTCAATGTGATGGAACCAAGTTGGTTAGGACTATTGTTTTCAGTATTTTAGTTTTGTCAGTGGTGATTAGATCATATCACTTAGTGCTTTTTTTTTTTATATAAGCATCAAGTATAAAAATTCTACAGTGATAGTCAATCTTGAATCGTTGATAAGTTATATATATATATATATATATATATATATATATATATATATATATATATATATATATATATATATTTTTTTTTTTATAACGATTATAATTATTAGTAATATAATAAAATCAATGGTTTCTATTCATGATAAACTAGTTTCCAATAAAAATCAAGTTGTCATCTTTATATTTGGGCCGAGCAACTCTGGATATCGGGCCGAACTGGATTTGGGCCCAATGGCTATGGTTGAGGTAAATTATGGTTTTGTGTAGTTGATGGATATGAATGAATAAAACTAGATGAAACCTCTGAATATATGATTTGAAATTTGGATTAGTGAATAAATTGTTGAATTTTGTTCTTATCTCTAAACTTAATACTATTTATCAATTAATCACCTTTAAATTCTCTAAAATCATTCATAAATAATTATTTTTTAATATTTATATTTTATTCATTTGTCATGAGTAATTGAATCTTCTTTATTAAGAATGAGTAGAATTAGATGAAACTTAGAATGTGTAGGGGATATTTTATGATTTATTGAACACTTACATAAAGAAATTTACATTTGTCTATCTCCTATGATGTATAATAACATGTCCATTTCTTTTTAATTATTAAAAAGTATATTTTTTCATTTAGAAACATTTTATTTGTAATTAAAAATAATTGTCTTTTTTTTTTCCTTTCATAAGCATTATAATCAAAAGTTATAGTTTTGATTTTTAATATTTTGAAATTATAAATATATTTTTAATTTAATATTTTTATTTGTTTTAGTAAAAAATATTAAATATTAATACAAATATATTATTTGATTACGAATAGTCTAACTCTGATGAGCCTCTTTTGTTCTTCTAAATTTGTAGTCATAACTCTAACGGCGCTTTACATTTCTCTATTTCTCAACCCTCAATGTAATGCATTTGCATAGAGTTACAAAAAAGTAATCTTTCAAGAGTATCTATCTATCTATCAGTTATAAGATATGTTCACACATATTTATTAGTATGAATTGATTATTAATTATAATGTTTTAGGGATCAATGTATACATATTCATTCGTCTCTATAGAAATTCTTTAGAAAACCAAAATAAAAATTGTAATATTTAATATTAGAAAGGTATTTGACATGTAAAAAATTATGGAGAGATTTACCTTTAAATGAAGTATATTCTTAATAATGAACATAATATGAGAAATTTTAGAATGGTTTAATTTCAAGTGAATATACTTTTCATGGAGGAATTTAAGAAATTCTTGAAATAATGTACTTTCAAGTGAGGTATACTCTTAAAGATTGTTACCATTTTCATATCAATTGTAAATGTTTGAGTTTATATATGTAGTGATACAAATTCTTCTACGATTCTAACTCTCATAAGAGATGATATTACAACTCAATCACATATAAATTCAAGTTTTATAACTCCATTAGAGAGGATATAAATTTAATTTGATTGGTTGATTTACAATAAGATCTAAACTCTTACTAAAAAAAGATTTTCTATTCGCTCATCTTGTTCAAACACTTTTTCTAAATATATTCAATTCAATTTGAACATAGTTTTTTTTTCTTTTCTCTCTTTATGATCTATGATTATCTAGATTTTTTTTGTTTGTTTGGACATTCATTTATAATTGGCTCATAACAACTCTTGTTGAGATGCTATTATGGTGCACATGTTACTCTAACCAACAATAGTTTAGTTGATGTATGAATGTTTATCAACTTAAACATTCAATTTAAAGTTCTCTGAATAGCACTTGAGAAAAGAGTCATTGAGATATAATCATTGAAACCATAGTCGTGTTATTGTTGACATCTTGTCACTAGAGTTGTAGATATGGTTCTACTTTACAAGTTGTCACTTAAAGTCAACTAATTCAAATTATTTGTTAGTGATTTTACTTTAGAGTTTCGACTTATATTTTTAGAGGTGCATCTAATATTTCTATTATATTACTCATATTTACTAATGTTACTGTTAAGTGCACACGCTCCTTTTGTCTCTTTTGTTGATCTAACTATCTTCCGATCTTCAGTGACCAGGCTTTAGAGCTTATTGTCATTAAATGAATTTGAATCTTCTAAACTTTGCTTTGTTGAATGTATTTGCTGCACACTTAAAAAATTCATTAAAAGATAAATTATTGTTTTGTTATGTATTATTTTGTAATCATTAAAATACTCAGAGTAATCATTATATCAAAACTGACTATGTTCCAACAAATTCAACTTATATTCTTATCTTTAACATATTAATTATATTCTAAGTCGTTTACCTCAAAAATCATTTTGATCTGGGAGTGTATATAGTTGATAGTGTTTATCAACTACTTTTTTAAGCTAAAAATTTATTCAAAGAAAAAGAAAAAGTAACATAAACCTAATCCAGTAAAAAAAAAACCAAAGTGCAAAAAATAATTCTTAAATTATGTATATTTTTTAACCATTTAACGAAAATTATATATTATAATTTTATTTTGTATTTTTTTCGTTACTTTAAAAATCATTTCCTTAAAAATGTAATAGTATAATGATCCTCCATAAAAGACTCTCCACTAGAAGTATGTTACAAATTATTAGCATCATTATCCTTACAAGAATTCAGCAAAACTATAACTACTTGTTTTAGACCCGTGAAAACCAACAACTGACCAAGTTCAAGGGGTTCGACCTGATTTTTTTTACTCTTGTTGAAATAAAATAAAAAACAATGTTGTTTTTTCTATTTTATTTATATTTATTTTAAGATAAACTATCGTTTTAATATTTGAAATGGAAATTGTTATTTTGACCTTTGACTCTATCAAAAATTTAAATTAGTCATTAAATAATTAAAATAGTCTTTGAAGACACAACTTATTATCATAAAAGTTCTTAAATGATACAACTTTCAAAATAGTCTATGACCATTATAATTAACTTACGTTTTGATATCGACCTAAAAAGTTTTATTTTAAATACTAAAATAATAGTTTATCCATTTATGTTATAATATTGACCTAGAAAGTTTTGTTTTATAATACAAAGTCTTCTATAATTTCTCTCTTTTAGGAGAAATGGGACTTTAACAAGTATATTACTCATTTCATAAATTTTCATTTGTATCAAAATGTTTGTTAGTAGTTTTCTCTTTTAAAGGAATGGTATTTTCACACAAATTTAATTTTTATTTTGTATTTTTAATTTCATGGTTTTGTCATGTACCTTTGGTGCTTTTTAGTTTTGTCGTCTTCGTATGGTGTTTATTTTGGTTTAGATTGTGATTGACAAAGTAGTTTTAATCAATTACAAATTCTGGTCAATGACTTCAATATCGTCAACATTATAGATTCAGAAACATAGATATTCCGGACACTTAAATTTTATCATATTTGTAGACATGTTATTTTGTGTTATTAACTTGGATGTTGTGAATTTATTTATAAATTCATCTTTTTTGTTTTTAACAAATTTGAATTTGTATTACATCAGTATATGTAATTTAGACTAACAAATATTATTATTTTAATAAATAAATAAAAAGTAGAAATGAAGAATGTTGAATTAGAATTATATATAGTTCTCTCTTTTTTCATAAGGACTAGGATTGAAAAGTTATTATTTTGAATTTTAATATGATATTCATTTAAAAAATAAATATCATAGTTATTAATATAATATTTTTAGTTTCACATTTTTATTTTTTGTCGTATATAAAACATTATAAAACAATAAAAATATATTATTTGTTTACTATATCAATTTAACCTCGGCCCAAACTTAATCAGACTGGTAGCCTATTGGTTCAATTAAATGGGCAGCCCATTACGGAAAATCTATATATAAAATATAAAAGTTTAACCTAACACCAACTTCTAGTCTTCTTATTATAAATTTTAGTTGTGTTCACTTTGATAGCATAACCCTAACGGCGCATTCCTAAAACTTCTAGGGTTTGTATGTTTCACAACCCTCGTTAACTTGCATTTGCATAGAGTTTCAAAAGTAACCAGTCACTATCTATCTCTTGCAAGATATATTCTCACATATATACTTGTATGACTAAATTGAATATCAGTCGTGATGCATCAGGGATTGATACACATTCAATTGTGGCTTCATTCTACTCAAATCGGTACTATATATATGGCAAATTTTAGATTATTTCTCATGTCTTGTCATTGATTGCACATAAACTTTTGTTTCTTCTTTTATTCTATTAAAATTTGTGTTGTTTTTTCTCAGTTAGATCCACAAACGAGACAACAAAATCTAGTCTTTGATGTGTTTTTCATACTTCGATATATTGTTCGTTCTGGTATTGTTTGACGTAAATCTCTTCGACTGTGATTTCTTTGATTAATATGGATAAAATGGTGTGCCTAAAAGAAGAAGCGACGTTGCCTTATTTTTAAAGGTAATTATTATTATTATTATTATTATTATTATTATATATTCATGATATTATAGTTTGAATTTTATTTATATGCTCTAGTTGTGTAAATAATTTTATATTATCAATTATACTTTGGATCCTTATAAATATTTGATATTAATCATATCTATTTTAAAAACCATACAAATAATAATTAGTGACTTATCAAAAATGTAAAAAGTTTTACATCTTTTATTTGGCTATTGCTTCCAGGATATGGCAATCAGAAAACACCATTTTGATTAATAAGCTTGTGAACATATGGTGGCATATGGCAAATAGAGGAGCTTACTAAAGTGGAGAAAAAAGATATCATAATAGTATATGGCAAATAGAAGAACTTATTAATAAAGTGTCTCTAAAATCAACTAGAAGAAGAACAAATGTTAAAGACATCAGAAATGGAGGACATCAGAAGTGGAGGACAATAATATCATAATGGTATATGGCAAACAGATGAGCTTACCAATAAAATCAAGAAGAGGATATAAGGATCTAAATCGGAAGTTGACAATGATATCATAATGATATCATAATTATATGGCCACTGTTATCCCAGACCGTGGCCTACTTGAAATGAAAGAAAGGGTGAGCACTCTTGTGTTTCAACCCCACTATCACTATACTTCTAAATCAAGAATACGATGATATGAGGAGCTAAATCAGATCTGAGGAGATGAGGAGATTCATATCATCATGATTCTGTAGTGGTATATGACAAATAAAGGAGTTTACTTATCTGATTAAAAGATTAAAAATAAGTGTATATAAATCAGAAGATGAGGATGAGGATATCTCATACCAACATAACAATCACAATCAGAAGATGAGGACGGGAATATCTCATACTAGTGTAAATTATATGTAGATGATAATGATTCTATATTGGTATATGTTTATGTGTACAAGTTGGGATCTACCTTACACAATCAAGTGTAAGGTAATGGTTTTAGATGTGGTTTGTTTCTGATATATATGACATTCATTACATACATCTTTTTCTATTTACACTTGAAACATTTTAAATGACTAATAATGTATCTTTTAATTATTTAGGATTCCATTCAAAAAGTTTGAATCACAAGTAGATTCCATTCAAAAAGTTTGAATCACAAGTAGATTATATTCAACAATTATTGTTAAAGTAGATGAGTATATCATTATCTATAGAACTAAAATTGGAACATGGGACAAGTGAAGTAATTGAGCGACGTAACCACGATTAAAAAATTAGTCAAATTATTAATTTCATTCATTACAAATAACCATTTTTTTTTCAATATTTTTAATATATGCATCGCCTTTGTATTGATTTGAGCAAGAGCAAGAGTGACATGTATCGATTCATTGATCCATATTTCATTCAGACTGGATATATTCTACTCGGGCTCAAATATAAAATAAATTGTAGCATTATAAAAAAAAAAAAAGTGTTATCTAGTATCTTATCTCAACAAGTAAGTAAATTTTCATCATAATTTATCTATTATAATATAAATGTACTTAACATATTTGTCTTAGAAAGAATATTGCAATCTTCCTATTTCATTGGGATGAAAACCAATAAAAAATATCATTTACATTGTCTATGTGTTTAATTTATTTTCTGGATATGTATATGTACATAGACTTTTTGATATGTTTTATGATACAAATTTAATGAATATTTTATTTTTGTAGAGCTTTGGGTAAATATAATAAGTTGCAAAGATTAAGAAAGAATATGTTCACATGCATCATATTCATTGTAAGTTGTTTAAATTATATATATAAAATTACAAATATGATTTATATGTATCTATCTATATAATATTTATTCATTATAATTTTACATATGATATTCAATTTTAGTGTCAAAGACAACTTAAAGGTTATGAGTGTGGCTAAATACATATGTTGAACATTATATCTAGTTGTCTTGTTGATTCATGGATGCAGGTATGTGATAGATTTTTTCTCAAAATTGTATTACTTAAAGTTTAAATATGTATTTGGTCCCTGCAAATATACCATTTTTTGATTTTAGTCTATGTAAGTATTTTTGTTTTGATGTAGTTCTTGTAAAATTAGAGACATCAACTTGGGTCCTTAACAACGTTAAATCAACATTAAAGGAATGAAATTTGTTTCCAAAAATCCATAAACCCTTCTTTTAATTTTTATTCATGTTTTCTTTATAAAATAACACTAATTATAAAATGATAAATAAATAAATTTATTAATTAATAATATAAAATATTTTAATTTTTAATAACGTGTATTTATAGACCTACATGTCATAGCGGTATATCAGTTCTTTTTTTATGGACCAAAATCGATTGTCTTTGATTTTACGGGGACTAAATCCAAAAAAAAATTATAAAAACTAAAATAAAAAAGTGGTATATTTACATGGATCAAAGATATATATATATATATATATATAAATTATTATTATTATGATTTTTATTTTGTTTTGAGTTTTTAGACAATATTGTAATTTTTATTTTGTTTTGGAGTTTTTACATTATTTTACTATGTGGTAATTGTGCCCCACTGTTTCTCTATTTTTTTCTTCCAAATATGACAAAGGCAGGTATACTAGTCACAAACAACAACACATAAGTAAAGAAGCATCCCCCAATAACTTCATAGTAGATCATCATATTTATAAAAGACATAATGCCTACATAACTTCATTTAGTTACTCTGAAGAATCACTAACGAGCATTAGCTATCTTTGGTTGTTTATCTCTAATAGGACTTGGCTAATCATATGCATATTAAATTAAATTATTTTATGCTAACCGTACCTACATGTATTGAATCTTCCCCCCCCATATTTCAATAGTTTGAATGAGACTAAAGGAGTTTGATGCTTTATCTACATGTGTTGAGAAAATTCAAAATTGTAAGTGAAACTAGGAGAGTTATGGTAAGTTAAATCTCACTAGCTGAGCTAAATTTCTTGACTTACACACAAACAACATTTCTTCTAAAACAATCCACCTTCTTTTAAGGTCTTTCTAAGATTCAAATGAAAAACTTCTCAACACAAAATATGCTCATAATGAGATATCAAAAAATTGACCTAGATGATATCTATCAAGTTGTGAAAAACATATTATTACAAGACTATCTTTTGAGATTTCATTGTCCTTTAATATAATACCTATTTCAAAATTTCCCATGCTTTAATAATTTTTTTTATAAAATACTCCTATTTAATTTATAATTGAGAAATGTAATTTTATTTTTTCTCTATTTTAATATCAATAATTATATAACTAGTTTGAGAAAAGTAATATATTTTTTTCTAAATGTAATAATTATAAAACTAGTTAGAGAAAAGTAACACATTTTTTTTCTAAATGTATTGTTGTAACTATTTTTCTTAATATACCAATAAATTTTGTAAGTATGCCTAGAGGGAATAAGTACAAAAGTCCTTATGTATGGGGATTGAATATTAACCATATAATAATACATAAATCTAAATACAAAAATTAATTACTACTATTGGGTAACCACTTTTAAAAGTCAAGAGGTACACATTGTTGACAAGGAAAAAGTGTTTGTAGCCCAATTTTGTCATCTTTATCTCTTTGTGTCAGTGATGTTGATAACATTAACTATATTCTTGCATCTTCTTTTAGTAAATATGAGTTAAAAGACACTCTTTTGAAGGTTGGTGATGTGGCTTTTAAGCTAGATCATGTCAGTAAAGTCTATGACAATCTTGTCCATATTATATTAGAGACATCATGATGGCCATAAGTTTTAAGAAGTAATGGATATACTGGTGATTATGTGTGTGGAGGCAGTGGATTAATAGTTAATTGTAAATATTCATAAACGAAAGAGAAATAATTTAGCATGAATTCCATGTTATTCATGATGAATGTTGCATTTAAGAAAAATTTATTTATTTATTTTTCCATTTTTTAGAGTTTAGTGAAATTATTATTTCATTCTCTATTTTGATTATATTATGGTAGATAAGAAAGGTTAAGGCTGGAGTTGGATTCAAAGGATGTAGTTCTACAACAATACTAATTAGTCTGAAAAGTTTATGTATTTTGTAACTTTAGTGGATTAGAGGACATAATGTTGTCTTTGTATGTTGTTTTAAGGATTCCATATCTTTGTAATTTGGTACATCAAATGATGATTGTCAATATATAATTTGTAGTTACAATTTAATTATATGGTTGTATTTTATGAGATTTTTAATGATTGCCTTTGTAAATTTAAATATATGATTTAATTACCATATTGTGAATACATAGTGATGGAATTTACAAAAGAGAAGTTTGTGGTTTGTTGTCAACCATTCAACGGGATCATGACCCTTAGTTTGATAACGTTAATTAATTTTAAAGATGTGTCTCTTATTTCAGTGACATAACTATTGGAGAATCAAAAGATAGATTTTGAAAACTCTTTTAAAATTAATCTCAAGAGTAGAAAATCTCTTTAACTAAAGATTACGTAAGCACAAAATTTCACTAGAATGGTTCACATGTTTACCTCTTGAAGCGTCGATGAGATAGATCACCAACATGCAATATCTCTCTAGAAGCGTACTTTAACTTCGATCACCAATGCGAAAATTATTGGCATATCTACACGTAGTCCATGCAAACACAAAAGGAAATGTAGTGCTAACCATTATATGAGAATAGTGGCAATGAGGATTGCATGGGAGTGTGTTATTCTTCTATTTATAGATAACGAGCCACTAAAATCCTAATACTTCTATTTTGGATTCAAGCCAAAATAAGTTCTAAAAAATATATTTAATTAAACTCTTTTAGTAAATAAAATTATTAATTAAATCAAATCATATTTAACTAAATTAATTGTCAATCCTCATTTATTTAATCAAATAATATTCAATTAAATAAATTATAAATATATTAATGTATTAAATCATATTTAATACAATTTACATCTAATTATATTTTATTTTATTTAACCATTTGTCCCGTAGTCAATACTCTATGTATGTAACTCTTATATGTTCTTACTGAAATAGTAATAATATTAAATATTATATATTGTTTATATAATATAAAATATTAAAAACAATTATTGACATCTAGTAATGCATCATTGCTACTAAAATCATGAGAAAATCAGTGATACAATTTAATGTTACCACGACCACTATTTACTGTGCAGTAATTGTCCGTTCGTCTAAATGTCTAATTGAACGCGGGTCACAATATATGTCATCTTTGTAATGTTCAATTTTTTATTTCTCGATGCTAGAGTAGACGCATAAAACCAATGGATCTAATATCACATGTTATTCATTCTAGCATGACCATTCATTTTTCGGTCTCACAATATGGAGTTGTCTAAGACATAACTCATGTTATGTAAGATGAACAAATCATATTTACATCACTTACACGCCTCCACATGTTTTATTGCAGGTCCAATAACCACCTTTATGATTATTCTGTTAAAGACAACGTTTGATGGTCTTAAAGTCTATAATCCCCATATATGAATCATAGTGATTTCAAGTCGAATGACTACTCATTATGGTCACATGAGAACTCCCCGTGTAGGGATCATAGTGATTTCAACAATTATGTAGCACTCTCGTGGCGGATCAATCTAGTAAAAATATTATCTAATATTGATATATATGTGACAACTTGATATCTCATATCCATGACCCGTAAGATGTGGTCATCAGTCTAATCACATTATAGTCTTGATGTAATATTTTTGTCTTAATTAACAATAATACTTTGGTTATAGATATTTTAAGCATAACGTTCTAATGTTCAATAAAGTTTCACAATCAAGTCACACATTTATATTCTATTAAACAAACTATCCAATTAAAAACTTTATTATATTATCCTATTAATAACACAAAAAATTATTATATTTTATATATATAATCAAAATTAAATATATTATTTAAATTAATAATACAAATAATAATCTATATAAAATAAATTCGCACTGGAGCTTACACTACCAATTACTTTAGTGGTGAAATCTCTTTGTTGAGTTTTTCAACAGCTATAGTGTTCAGTCATTAAACTGCAAACCAGTGGAGCAATTCATGCACTATCTACATAGGCCACCTCTTTATTACTTCCAGTATCTAGTGATATTCTCACTTGTATTCATATATAATTGTTAACGAAATGAATTAAATTTACTCTTTTGAAAAATTTAACCTAAATTTTTTAATACCTTTTAATAAATGAATTATATGTCAATCTTTTTCTTTTACACAAAATTGATATTTTATTAATAAGAAAATAAGGCACCATTACAAAGATAAAAAAAAGTCAAGAGATTTTAAACTCAGTAAAGATTTATATCCTATATTTCAACTATAAAATGTTTTTCCACATATTGGTAATAACTTTATCTTCATACGGCCTTTATATTTATCCTTACAAATGATATGTGTTATCTATTTTTATTTAGATAAGTGATTTTCACGTAGATTTAATTTTATTTCATGTTGTATCTATTATTTTATCGTTTAAATATAATGTTATTTTATTTGGTGTCTGTTTCGAAGTTATTTATTTTCTTGTCTTATTATATCAAATGACCTTTTAATTTTGACCTTTACAAATTTAATTGATGACTTTGTCATATTCGACATTACAGATTTAGAGACATGTTTATTTCAAACACTTGTAAGTATTTTGTTGTTTTATATTATTAACTTAGATATTATGAGTTTGTTTATACATTTATTTTAATTTTAACAATTTTAAATTTAAATTATTCTAAATTGATGTATTAATTTAAATGAATTACTTTTTCTTACTAAAAAAAAAGTATCACAGAAAATTTGAAGCATTTGTCAATGTTTCACCTATCAAACCATAATAATTGAAGAAGAAAAATAAAATAAAGAAAAATAGAGAAAATTAATAGAAATTGAATGAAATTTAGATGACGATTCCGAAGATCCACCCACTCCAATTTATTTAGATAAAATATTGGTTTTTTCTTCTTCCATGATACAAGTTTAATGTAAAATCCAAAATTCGACCTTTCAATTTTGTTAATATTTTATTTTTTCACCCACACATGACACAACCATGTGAAGTTTGTTAATGACCCATAATTGTAGGTTTTCTCAAACTCAAAAACTTGATTGTTGCCTTTTGTACCCCCCATTTAAACTCCTACCCCCAATTTAATGTTTTCTGAATAAAATATTCAAAATATCCTTAAAAAATTCAGTAAAAAAAAAAAAAATCTATTCATCCATTGCATCTACAAGGGTCAACTTTATGGCCATGAATAAATCCTATTCCCAAAAAGTTATAGCCTGTGGGGTCATGTGACCAAGAGCATGTCTAGATAAATAAACCTTATAATGTTAAAATTTAATTTTTATGTACATATAAAATAAAAAGTTTTATATAATTGATATATCATTATTAATTATGCGTATGACTTTAAAAATAATTAATTATAATAAAAATTAAATATTATTAATAATTTAATAATTATGATTGATTGAATATAAAAAATACATGTAGTTGTAAATTAAATTTTATTTTTTAATAATAAATATTTTATAAATTGATTTTCATATATTATTAGTAAGTAAAATTATATTATCCACAAAATCATCGTTAATTAGGTGTAGTTTTAAAAAGAAAAAAGTATATTAAAATAAAATATTTTTATGATAACACGACTATGATTTTAATAATGTAAAAAAATATTGACAATATATAATTAAATCTA
>JBBPBT010000899.1:1632535-1651543 GCA_037974875.1 Cicer bijugum | reverse complement strand
AATAATTTATAATTGATAGTCAATCACACTATTAGATCATTAATAACGTTTTAGTTTTATTATAACTATTTATAAAATAAACTACATGATAGGTTATGATTTGCTGACTATATAAACTTTTTTATACTAACATCGCAATAAAATTAAATCCTTAATAACATTTGACTTTTGTCATAATTAATAAATTGTGATATTTTATAATATTCATTAACTATCTATTTAAAATAATTAATTATATATCTAAACTATTATAATATATATTTTTTTGTTAAAAATATAATCACTTTTTTTAAATAATAATCTAAAATAGCACTTGGACTCAAACCCTAAATCTAATTAGAACAACAAGTGAGATTCACATGCTATGACTGCGAGTGAAATAAATTTAAAAAAAAATGACAATAAGTCAAAAAAGAAACACTAAAAAACAAGAAAAAAATATCTTATCAGTTATCTTCTCTCAACTAATGCCTTCCACAAATATTATCTGAAACACCACAAAATATTTAACCAATTATTTTACTTTTTAATTATTTTTTTCAATAAAAAATTCAGACATCACAGTTACGCGCCACGTGTCGTTTGTCTCAGAACATTTTCAGCCACAAAACTCAAACCCTTTCTCGAACCCTCCATTGAAATTTCTTTTTATTTTCATTTTTATTTATTCGAAAATTTCTCTATCTGACGTGTCAAGCTCTTGTTTTTTCTTTTTTATTTCTTATTTATTTTAATTTTAATTATTTATTTATTTATTTATAATCTCTTTTTCTGTTCTTCTTGTTCTCCCCTTCTCTGCTCAAACCTTCTTCTTTAGCCTCAATCTCTCTTTTCTCTCCAAATTCTTCATCTGGGTCTCTTTGATTTTCTCGGAAAATCTCTTTTTTCCGAGAAAGTTCACTTTTTTACTTCAAAATTGATACTAAAATAATCGGTTGATTCCACTGAAATCACAAGGTATTTTTATATTTATTTATTTGTTCCAAATTTTTACGTGTTTCTAAAAAACAAATTTCTTTTTGGATTTAGTTCAAAACATGTATTTAACATTCAGAATCTGATTGATCTGATTTGTAAAAGGGTACTTTTGTGTTTTTTTTTTGTTAGTTTCTATTTTTAGAATGTTCTATGAGCTTTTATTATATAAAAAAAGATTGTGAAAAATGTTATGTGATTGTGATTTTCTTTTTATTTTGCTAAAAGATTTAAGATTCACTTTTAATTTTGGTTAATTTTTATTGGTGGCAGTGAAGATTAAGGTGTTCTGGACTTTGACTCTGATTTTGCTACAATGGAGATTAAGGTATATAACAAGGAAAAGTTCAAACTTCAACCTTTTTTGAATACCCTTTTATGTTTTTTGTCTTATAATTTAATTGTTTGAAAGAAAGAAAAAAAAACAAGGTTGATTTTTATCTAGTGATTTTTTGTTTGTAGAGTATTTATATGAGTTTCTTCATTTTTGTGAAGAAACATGTGTTTTAGAAGCATTTTAGCTGAAACAATTTTTTGTCGGACTTTACTTATCTTTTGGCAGAATTCTAGATTAGTAGGGTCCCATTCCCTGGGAACTAGATGGTTTAAACCAAAATATGTGTTTTAGAAGCTATGTGTTGTGTGTGTAGAGTATGCAAATTCCATAGGACAGCTAAAAAAGTTCTATTGAGAATGAATTGGAAGGTTTCTGAATGGATTCATTAGTTAGATTCTGAAATGACAAATTGACATGGTAGTTGAGTTATAACTTGATCAGCATCTAAGGTTAAGCAGCTGAAATTTTCTAATACTAATTACTAACATCAGCCGTTTTATAAAAAATAAAGTTGAAATTTTCTGCTCAATCATTTTGTTTGTGTTTCTTATTGTTTAGAGTATAGCTTAGTACTATGCTCAATCAGGTCAATTTGATTCATACTTCTAGTGATGTTGTGAGATTTTATTCTTAGGATAAAACTCAGGTCAAGTTGATTTAGTTAAGTTCGCCGTGTTTTTCACTAATAATAGGCTAATATAATCACTAACTGCTTTCACCTATTTTTCGAGGATGTATCTTTTTATCAGATATTTGAAGTATTTTTTTGCATTTTTTTAGTGAAGAAGTAAGGTTTACCCTTACTCTTATGTGGGAAAAGGTAGCTCAATTAGATCAATCCATATAAGCAAAAATGGCATCTGAAAAGATACAACAAGTTGTTGTATCTGATCTAAATTTTCAGACTAGATACAACAACTTTTCATATGCCACTTTTTTTTTTATATTTCATTCCAGATGGAGTATATCTTTTGATTCTGTGTAACTCCCCTCGAATGTTGGAGTGAGGTTACAAGAAGCTGTAACATTGAACCTTTTAAACACCTCAGTTGATAATTTTCATGTATAACATTATTTGACATAGTGTTCTTACTGAAATGTCACTGCATATTTTGGTTTCTGTGAGTGTATTTGCATGAGTTAGCATGTGAGATTTGAAAGGGACGACAATTAAGCTTAGGTCTATTTAACATGCTGCTGCTTGGTTGGAAGCAGGTTTCATCCGTCTTACATTCAATCCTCCACTCTTCCGGAGACTTTTCTTCTCTTTTCATAGTAAAAGAGGGTTTCAATATGAATTCATCCAGTGACTTTATTTCTTATATCGAAACATATTCTAGTGAGCATCAATTTCTTTCATCATGAAATTAGTCCCTCTCTTCGTCTTTTGTTTTTCGGTTTTTTTTTTGTTGTTGAACAGTTTTTAATTCAATAGTTACTTTTGAATGTAGAACCAAGTAGAAGGCACAAAATCGACTATAATCGAGACAGAAAGTATGTGTCATTCCAACGGTGGAGAACAGTCGGAAAATGTTGCGAAATCGCAGGATACACCTTCTGTTGGAAATGGAAACAACCTTACTCCCAAGGTAATTTTACTTTCCATAATCCATTTTGAAATATTGTTTTTCCTATTGAAGAACTACCCTTTTGTTCCAATGTAACGTTTTGTTCGGAAACTTGTTTCGATTTTAAACAGGTGAGGAAACCGTATACCATCACTAAACAAAGGGAGAAGTGGACTGACAAAGAGCATCAAAAGTTCGTCGATGCTTTGAAATTGTATGGCCGTGGCTGGCGTCAAATTGAAGGTAAAATTTATGTACTATATTGGTTGAACTAATTTTACAATAAATGATTTTCCATTTCTTCAAGTTTGATAAAGTTCTCTTAATCTTCATGCAGAACACATAGGAACCAAAACCGCAGTTCAGATTCGAAGCCATGCTCAAAAGTTTTTCTCTAAGGTTAATAGTTTAATTTTCAGTACATAATTTGTGTCTCTAAACGGAAGGTTACAAACATAGAGTTGATTTTAATTGGACTTTCAAGAAAGAGATTAATTTTGATATAGTGTCAGTGGAAAACTTTTTACATTGTCAAACTAACCATAATTTGTCTGTTTGACTTTTAAAGTATATATTATTAAAATAAAATATTTTTAGTGATCAAACAACTGTGATTGATTTACATGTTAAAAATCTTTACGCTCTTGGTGTATATGAATTAAATCCTTCTAGGAGGATTATGATCATTGGCACTTTAATAACATAATAAAAGCGGAGATGTATTATTCTATTTCAAGTTTCAACATTCCATGTATCGCAATATCTACTTGGTTGCAGGTTGTGCGCGAACCTGATGGCAGTGCTGAAAGTTCTATTCAACCGATCATCATACCTCCTCCTCGGCCTAAGAGAAAACCCCTTCATCCGTACCCCCGCAAATCAGTTGACTCTATCAAAGGACAGCCCGTCCAAAACAAATCAGAAACATCTCCATCAGTTAATCTGTCAGTTGCAGAAAATGACACTCAATCTCCAACCTCTGTACTATCTGCATTTGCTTCCGAAGCATTTGGGTCGGCAACATTTTCTGAGCAGACTAACAGATGCCTTTCTCCAAATTCTTGCACCACCGAGAGTCACCCAGTCAACTTGTCGCCTGTTGAAAAAGAAAATGATTGCATGACATCCAAACAATCTGAGGAGGGAGAGAAAGAATCTATAGCCACAGTTCCTTTATCTACCGACTCAAAGCCACTTATTTGCATGGTATGGTAAACTTCATGATATTCTACAATATATCTTCATAGTTCATAGAACCCTTACTATATGTTTGTTTTCAAGGTGGGAAAATGTTAACCGTGCATTGAAACGAACATTCCAATATACTACTCCCTCAAGAATGAAATATAAGTAACAATGATAGTTGAAAAATTAATGTATCTAATCTTAATTTAAGATCAAATATATCAAATTTTAATTATTGTTTTTGCTAATGTAGACGGGAATACAAACATGCATTTAGTCTTTCAAGTTACA
The DNA here is from genome assembly GCA_037974875.1 of Cicer bijugum. Lineage (NCBI taxonomy): Eukaryota > Viridiplantae > Streptophyta > Magnoliopsida > Fabales > Fabaceae > Cicer > Cicer bijugum. Next base: position 1,647,187 of record JBBPBT010000899.1, on the reverse strand, counting down.
GTTTTACTGATTTTGAAATTCTCTCATGTTACCGCAGAAGTCCGAGATTAGTTCCTCTCAGGAAACTCAATGTTTCAAAGATGCTGCGAATAAACAACACATCACTAGTATCAAGCTGTTTGGTAGAACAGTCTCCATGATTGATAATCAGAAGCTGAATAAGGAAGATGATGATGATAATACTAAGCCGATAACTATCAGATCCGACGATGAAACGAACAATGTTGAGAATGAGAAAGTTGGTCAAGAAGGGATATCAGGGCAACTCGAAACACAATTATCGCTAACCATGTGTAGTGGTATGGAAAACCCAAATGAGAATCCATGCGTCGGCGAGTGTGCAGCTGATGTATCGAGGTGGAGTTTGTACCAAGGCCTTCCGGCTGTCAACCTCAAGCCATGCTGCAATCATCAGATTCTTAATCCTGTGCCACTTAGGCCATTTTTGAAGGTAAGAACAAGAGAAGAAGAAAGTTCTTGCACTGGTTCTAATACTGAAACAGTTTGTGATAATACTGTTGATTCCCAAACTCAAAAACATCATCAGAAATCAGGAAGAGGGTTTGTACCATATAAAAGATGTTTAACTGAAAGAGATGAAAATTCCTTAATTGTTGCTTTTGAAGAGAGAGAGGGACAAAGAGCTCGTGTTTGTTCATAATGAACCCGGATTCCCTGCAGTAAAAAGTTCACTCACGAAATTTTGCACAGTTGTTAATCTCAGTCATTAATCTGAGATCAGACGGTTTAGATCGAAAACTGTGTCAATTAAAATGATCTTGACCGTTGATGTGAATGCAGACAACTTAAGTTGGTTACATCATCATGAATAACTGCAGGAAATCCGATTCCGTTCATAATAGCTTTCTGTTCCAATTTTTTGTTTACATGGTTTCATTGTGTTTGTTAAAAAAACTTCCTGAGAAATAAGGAACTGATTTAGGTAGCTGTGATCTAATTGTCAAGTATTTGATTATCAATTCTTTTTGCTATGTTTTCTACATGATCTTGATCTTCTGTAATACCTTCTTACACTTTGATGTCCTATAATTCTTCTGCTGTATCATTTTACAGTTTAACGAAATAGGGACATATACCAGCAAATCTTTTGTTAATTTCTATATATTCTTTTTTTTCCTCCATTTTTGGAATCTGTGTATGTCTTGATATTTGCATGATTGGATCAATGATTGAGGCACATAAAGGAAGCATGGATAAGCAAACCATTTCACATAACATAATTGGATCATTAATCTCAAAATCTTGAATACCAGGATTTTATTCTGTATCCAATCATTTTATCAATAAATTTTAATAACATTCGGTAATACTTTTCAGAAGAAATAGTTTATGATCCTTTGTCATTATAAATAAGATGGTCTAATTAATGCTGATTTCATACAAAATATATATTTTTATTTTATATTTATGAACACTTTTTAAGTCAATATTTCAGTTAAGAGATGGTGTCTATAATTATTGAAATTTTAAATATTTTTTAAATACTAGTTCATGATGGATTGAGATCTGTATTTCTTGTTGAATTTGCTGGATGATTGGACCCAAAAGATTGTAGTCCACTTCTATTATACATTATGTTTCCTAATAATAATTTAATAAGAACAATGTTACTATCATATGGAGAGAACCATCATATATAGTGTCAGAGTACAACGCAGAAAGTATTAAGACAAATTCTACTGCGATTCTGCATATTACATTTGACAAGATGAAGATATCTAATGTACTACGGAACTTCATTATTACTACAAAGTGTTTTGGTTGAATCTCTGCCGTATCTTTGATCTTGGTTTGGCAACTTCCACAAATATGACCCTACCATCCAAGAACTGCAAAAGTGTTTTTAAACTTGTCAAACACAGCTTAATCATAACCATACTAACTATAGTACTGTAGTAATTATGAAGGAACAAAAATATTCAAATTGGAAGCCTTAGAACATCAAGATAATACTATATTCGAAGGGTGTTCATTTTTTGCCTCACTACTAAAAAAAAGGAATTTGGATTATGTGCAATCTCATAATAGTGCAGTCAAGCAATCTGTGAAGTCAAGCAATCTGTGATTGTCTGATCAAGATCAAACAATCTAGAAAAAGATATATTTTGATTCTTTTTTAAACTATGGACTTTGAATTTTGGACCATCCACTCTTGACTAGACGGTCACAGATCCCTGACTGCATGATTGCACAACTTCTATGACTGCACTCAAAGGTTTTTGGAACTTGGAAGTGCACTTTCAGACAGTTCTTATTGTTTAGAAATGCACTTTTTGGTTTAAACCTTCTAGAGAATAGGAAATCAGTAATGCAGAGTTCAGTCGGAAGATGCATTAGTGTTGGTATGATTGCACCTAAGAGGTGCACTTTTAAACAAAATCTCGAAGTGCATAAAATTTCAAGACAAGTTTAAGGGAAGTTTTCTATTGATCCTTTGAACTATCAAAGCAAACAGTATGCACAGTGTTGAAAGTAATTGATTGCCCCAAGCTTCATTCAGAGTTACACATTTTCATAATTATGATTAGTTTCTTGATAATTTGCATCATAGATATAACCATGATAATATACTTCCTCGTTCTAACAATCCACTCATGTCATAAAAACACCACAAGAAGAAACATAAAAATCATACCTTTCCATGCATGCCTTCAATAGCCTTCTTCGATTCCTCTTCCGTTTCATAACGAAGGAAAGCGAACCCTCTTGGTCTATTCGCAACTTTATCCATCACCAGGTTGACTGTTCATAGTTAAATGAATACTTCATAAATAAAAAAAAGTTACCAACAAATTATGAATGATGTTTAATAATCCTTAAATTTGAATTGTAATCAAATTACAGTATAGACAAAGAGGAACACGTCAAAATTTTATTTTCTTACCTTCTACAATTTGACCGAAACTCTTAAACGCATTTCGCAAGCTCTCTTCAGTTGATCGAAATGATAGCCCTTAAAGAAACATGTGTTGAGATAATGGTCAAAAATATGCATATAGACACTCAAATATCCAAAGAAATCCGAAAAGAATTCCAATCCCAAAAGATAGGCTATCATGGTGTTTGGTTCTGCGTCCATTTAAAGGATTCCACGTCCCAATGCTATAGTTGACGTGAATTTTAGAAGCAACAAATTGAAGCTTATGTTAGACCAAACTTCATTTTTCATCTATATATGTTACCAAAAGTCTTACTTGACTGTCGATTCATTAAGATAACATCTAAATTTCAGTATAATAACTGTTGTAATATTCAATTCAAATAGGTAAATACTATTCATATTCAAACAGGTAGATTACATCCTCAATTCATCAAGATAATATCTAAATTTCAGTATAATAACTGTTGTAATATCTAATGCATCAATTTTTAGTTTTCATCTAAGATTGTGACCTCGTTGTTGTCAACGAGAGTCTAATTATGGTGAAACATTCTTCATGGTATATCATTCAATAACGAAGTACACAAATTTGTAACAGAAGTGGACTAAGAATCAAAGTTGGTTCAATGATGTAATCATTTTTAAGGATAAGCGACTAATTTCACACGAAAAAGACAAAGAACCTATTGGAAATTTTAAATTAAGTTAAAGTGCGTCTTGTCTTTTTTGTTCAAGATCCAATGTATGCCAAAGCTTTCAACTAAGGATTAATCAATATCGTGGTATGAGGTTGTCGTTGGCCGACCGTTTTATTGACACCGCCCAGAATCGAACCTAGGAGCACTAGGTCGACTCCAGAGTGTACCAGTGTTGGCCTTACAACCATTGGTCCAAGAATCGGAAAGAGATATTTTGCCATCACAATTGATGTCGGACACCATAGTTTTATATGGTTTTCATATTTTAGTAATTTTTTTCTCTCTTCTCAGTTTGCATCTTGGTTTCTACACACACTTATCTACTTATATTTTTGTACTGTGTCCACAAATTTGTGTCCAAATAACACTGCTTTAATTTACTAGAACTGAACTATGCCCAAAATCGAATTCACTATAATCCAAGCCAAAATACTAGCTTTTCACTTCTACTCTTCAAATCAAGATGATAAGACTAATAGCCCTAAGCCTACTATTAGAAGGGTATATCAGAGGGGAAATAGGAGAGTTTGGTGGAAAACTTCCTAATGTAACAAGTGTCTGAAAGTTAGTTAGGCAGTTAGTGAATAAATGAACTATAAGAAAGTTAGTTAGGCAGTTAGTGAATAAATGAACTATAAGAAGGAATAGCTGGGAGGAGTTGAGGCAGTTTTTTAGTTGTTAACAGAATTTCTGGTTGTGGAACCAGCAAGGTCGTGGGACCTATTGTAACCATTCTTCTTCTATTCAATTCAATAAAATTCTTTTTGTTCTTCCTAGCAGAATCACCTTGATTCTGATTAGGTTGATTGATTCATTGTTCAATTCCCTTTCTTTATTAATTCCAGTGGTTGTATCACTGGTATCAGAGCACCGTTTCTGGTGCCTAAGTGGATCCACCACCAACCAATCGCTGCCGCAATCGTCTATGGTCTCTACCAGAAGAATGGCACGAAACGATGAGAGTTGGACTCAAGAGATGGAGGAGCTGAAGCAAGATCGCGAGAGAATGAGATTGCGATTGGAGCTTAACGAAGCTCGAATGCAGAAAATCGAAGAGCTGTTATCGGCGATAGCCAACAAATTGGGGATAAACAGAAATGGACACTCGCGGGAGGATGGAAGCGAAAGTGAGAATGAAGGAGAGGGTCAGCAGCGGAAATCCAAATTGTTGGAGAAGATTGGAAATCCCTATTTTTTGTGGGGACGACGCGTACGGGTGGATCCAAAAATTGGAACGGTATTTTGCAATTAGAGGCGTGACAGCAGAGGAGAAGATGCAAGCCACGATAATTTCTTTGGAGGGCAAGGCTCTTAGTTGGTATCAATGGTGGGAAGGTTGCAACCCTAATCCAACTTGGGAGATTTTCAAGATCGCTGTGGTAAGGCGCTTCCAACCCTCTATGATTCAAAATCCCTTCGAATTGTTACTTTCTTTGAAACAAAACAATAGTGTTGAGGAATATGTTGAACTGTTTGAAAAATATGATGGGGCTTTGAGGGAAGTCAATCAAGATTTTGTTAGAGGGATTTTCCTTAATGGATTAAAAGAAGAGATCAAAGCTGAAGTGAAATTGTATGATTTGGCTACTCTGTCAGAATTAATTCAAAAAGCTATATTAGTGGAACAGAAGAATCTGGTGTTATTAAAGAAGAATAGTGGAACATACTCTAAATCCTATAGCTCATATAAACCAAATTCTTATAGTAAGATGGTGACCCTGGAACCCCAAACTACAATAAATAAACAGAGAGAGGGCTCTTCCATGGGCAGTGTGAATAATACCATCAGACCAAACTTAGATGCTGAAAGTTCTAGAACAAGAGGAGATTATAAAAAACTGTCCAGTGTTGAGATGAAAGAAAAAAGAGAAAAAGGGTTGTGCTTTAGATGTGATGAACCCTTCAGTAGAGAACATGTGTGCAAAAATAAACAGCTGAGGATGTTGCTTTTAGCTGAAGAGGAAGATGAAGAACCAGAAAATAAAGACTTGAGTCAGGTGGACTCTTCCAACTCATTACAGTTATCCATGTATTCCATGACTGGGTTGACATCTACTAAGTCTTGGAAGGTGAGGGGAAACATAGAAGAGATACCTGTAGTCATTCTCATTGACTGTGGAGCTTTCCACAACTTTATTTCCAAGCAGTTAGTGGAGAGGTTACAACTACAAGTAGCAGAAACTCCAGTGTATATGGTTGAAGTGGGAGATGGACATAAAGTAAAGGGCAAAGGAAAATGTGCGAAGCTAAAATTCTGCATGCAGAAATTAGAGGTAATTCAAGATTTCTATCTTTTCAGTTTGAAAGGAGTAGACTTAGTTCTTGGGCTAGATTGGTTGGCTGGGTTGGGAGAGGTGAAGGCAGATTTTGGTAAGATGGAGTTGACCGTGAAAAAAGGGAATTCAGTGATCACTATCGCAGGGGATCCAGCTTTGACCAAAACTGAATTATCTTATGGTGCCCTTATGCAAGTATTGTTGAAGGAGGGTGAAGGATTATTGTTGCAGTGTGATAATGAACAAGGCAGGCGGCAGCAACAACACCAAACTCCAGAGATGATTGAGGAAATCCTACAGCAGTTTCAGGAAGTTTTTCAGAATCCTCAAGGGCTACCTCCCTCTAGAAGGCATGATCACGCCATCCATCTGAAAGAAGGTACTGAAATTCCAAACTTAAGGCCTTACAAATGTCCACACTACCATAAAACTGAAATAGAGAAGTTAGTATTGGAAATGCTAGACGCTGAAGTGATTAGACCGAGTATAAGTCCCTATTCTAGTCCTATCCTTTTAGTGAAAAAGAAGGATGGAGGTTGGAGATTTTGTATAGACTATAGGGCTCTTAACAAAATTACCATTCCTAACAGATTCCCCATTCCTATTATTGAAGAGTTATTAGATGAATTAGGGGGGGCACAGGTGTTTTCTAAGTTGGATCTCAAATCAGGGTATCACCAAATCAGGATGAAAACAGAGGATGTTGAAAAAACAGCATTTAGGACTCATGAGGGACACTATGAGTTCCTTGTAATGCCCTTTGGATTAACTAATGCTCCATCTACTTTTCAAGCCTTGATGAATGACATCCTAAAACCTTATTTGAGAAAATTCACATTGGTGTTCTTTGATGACACACTAGTCTACAGCACTGATATGAAGGCTCATGCACAACATTTGCAACTAGTTCTGAATATATTGAAATAGAATGATCTAAAAGCCAATCTAAAAAAATGTAGTTTTGGGCAGTCCAGTTTAGAATACTTGGGCCATATCATCTCAGGAGAAGGAGTGGCAGCTGATAATTCAAAGGTTGAAGATATGAAGTCTTGGCCTACACCTACCAACATCAAAAGCCTAAGGGGTTTCTTAGGGCTGACTGGTTACTACAGAAGATTTGTGCAAAACTATGGTAGAAAAGCCAAACCGCTCACTGATTTACAAAAAAGGATGCATTTGTTTGGTCACCTGAAGCTAGTTATGCTTTTGAGGAATTGAAGACTGCTATGGTGAACTTACCTATGCTGGCTGTACCTGATTTCAATAAGCAATTTATAATTGAAACAGATGCATCTAGCAAGGGGCTGGGAGCTGTACTAATGCAAGAAGGGCGGCCTCTAGCTTTTTGGAGTAAAGGATTGTCTACTAGATCTCAACAAAAGTCCGTGTATGAAAGAGAATTAATGACGCTGGTTCAAGTCATTCAGAAGTGGAGACACTATTTGATGGGAAGACACTTCATTGTAAAGACAGACCAGAAAAGTCTTAAGTTTCTCACTGAGCAGAGATTATTTTCAGATGAACAATTCAAATGGGCTGTCAAGCTTATAGGGTTAGATTTTGAAATTCAGTACAAGCCAGGGACTGAAAATTCTGCGGCAGATGCTCTTTCAAGAAAGATGATGTATTCAGTGATTTCAGTTTTATATGTGGATGAAAAAGATACTTGGATTCAGGAATTACAACAAGAATCTAAGTGGATGCAAATGATGCAAGATCTGATCATTAACCCTACGGCACATCAAAACTTTGAGTTGAGAAAAGGAGTGCTTTATTACAAAGGACGACTAGTTCTGTCTAGGCTGTCTAACAGAATCCCTATTATCATTGCTGAATGCCATGAAACACCTATGGGAGGCCACTCTGGATACTTCTGAACTTACAAAAAAGTTGCTACATTTCTGTACTGGGAAGGCATGAGGACAGATATTAAGAGCTTTGTTGATAAGTGTGAAGTTTGCCACATAAATAAGTACTCGACACTCACTCCGGCAGGATTATTACAACCGCTCCCTATTCCTCAGCAAGTTTGGATGGATATTTCATTAGACTTTATTGGTGGATTACCTAAAGTTAGAGGAAAGGATACCATTCTAGTAGTGGTAGATAGGCTCACTAAGTATGCCCATTTTTTTTGCTTTGGGACATCCTTATTCAGCCAAGGATGTAGCTGCGGTGTTTGTGAGAGAAATAGTGAAGCTGCATGGGTTTCCAACCACCATTGTTTCTGACAGAGACCCCTTGTTCTTGAGCCATTTCTGGAAAGAGTTGTTCAAGCTGGCTGGAACTCAATTAAAAATGAGTACTTCATATCATCCTCAGTCAGATAAGCAAACAGAGGTAACAAATAGATGTCTAGAAACTTATCTGCGATGCTTTGTAGGTCCTAAGCCCAAGAAGTGGTTAGATGGGTTGCACTGGGCAGAATTTTAGTTTAATTCCAATTACAATAGTTCAGCTGGGATGACTCCTTTTCGTGCCTTATATGGTAGAGACCCTCCTAGTTTACTAAAGGCTGGAGCTATACCTTCTAAAGTAGAAGAAGTCAACAAATTAATGTTTCAGAGGGATGCTATTCTGGAAGAATTGAAATTGAATTTGACTAAAGCCCAAAACCAAATGAAACAGAATGCAGACAAGCACAGAAGGGTTGTTGAATTTCAGATAGATGATTGGGTCTATCTCAAATTACAGCCCTATAAGTTCAAATCTTTGGCCAATAGACCTTATGCTAAGCTGTCCCCCCGCTTCTATGGCCCTTATCAAATTAGTAGCAAAGTTGGCCCAGTGGCTTACAAGTTAATCCTCCCTAGTCATGCTAAAATTCACCCGGTCTTTCATGTATCTTTGTTGAAGAAAGCATTGAAGCCACACCAGCAGCCTCAACCACTTCCACCTATGTTAAATGAAGAATTAGAGTTGGAAGTGACCCCAGAAGCCATATTGGATAGCAGAGAGGACAAGCAGGGTGACTTAGAGGTGCTAGTTAAATGGAAAGATCTTCCTCAGCATGAGTGTACTTGGGAATTGACAGCAAACATTCAAGACAATTTTCCTGATTTCCAACTTGAGGACAAGTTAGTTCTTTTAGGGGGGGTATTGATAAGACTAATAGCCCTAAGCCTACTATTAGAAGGGTATATCAGAGGGGAAATAGGAGAGTTTGGTGGAAAACTTCCTAATGTAACAAGTGTCTGAAAGTTAGTTAGGCAGTTAGTGAATAAATGAACTATAAGAAGGAATAGCTGGGAGGAGTTGAGGCAGTTTTTTAGTTGTTAACAGAATTTCTGGTTGTGGAACCAGCAAGGTCGTGGGACCTATTGTAACCATTCTTCTTCTATTCAATTTAATAAAATTCTGTTTGTTCTTCCTAGCAGAATCACCCTGATTATGATTAGGTTGATTGATTCATTGTTCAATTCACTTTCTTTGTTAATTCCAGTGGTTGTATCACAAGACCATCACAAGATCACTTTCCTCCTAATCTAAGCTACCAAGTAAACAGGGCAATACCATTTCAGCCTCTGAAGATAATTCTGAAGGTTTCTAACATCAAAATTACTACAATCAAACTAGTCCATATCCTAAAAACAAAATAAAAATAAATCACCATTTTAGTCATTGAAACTGTGGGGTATTGTCACTTTAGTTTTTAACTCTCAAATTGGTCTTCGAACCGTCAAAATGGTCCGTGAAAGATACAACTAACCATCAAAATAAATAGTTAAGACCAAAGTGAGAGTTTTATGCACCTTCATGTACTAAAATGGTGGTTTACTAAAATGCCCCCAACAAAATTTCCCATTTGTATCAAAAAGCTAAATAGTTGATATTAATCAAAACCACCACCACCCAAATGGGGCAAGACCCATGAAAGCAAAAAAACAAAATGTTTCATTCTTTATCAATTATATCTAGATTAATTAAATAATAAAAAATAATAAAACGGTAAAAAGTAACTAACCACTGACATATAGTTTAGTTGAAGGAGAACTAGAAGATGAAGGGAGACAAGCCAACACAGAACAACTACTTTTGTTTCTGAGTGATGATGATGATAAGGTAGAAGGAAATAAGGTTGTTGTGTTGCTGGTTTGTGAAAAATTAAGATAAAGTTTATGTTTTTGGGTCTTAATTTTATGGTTCAGAATGAAAGTGTTTGAATTTGTTGAGGGTAATGAAGGTAGAGGAAGAGAAGCTATTCCAATAACAATGGTAGTCATAGAAGTAGCAGAAGAAAGAGTAACCATTTTTCCTCTGCAATGCAACCAAAACTGATACAAACAGTAACATTGTTGTTTATATGGGCTGGGCAATAAATTGGGCCTTCAAAAATGACATACTAAATTAATTTACTTGTAAAATTATAAATACAGTGTATGCTCAAGTTAATGAAAATGAGGTTGTTAAATTGAGTGAGAATTTGATTTACAGAACAACTAACTTTTTATACTTCATTGTATTTGATGGTTGACGCACATTTTTGCATTGCACTTTATTTTGTATGTCTATAACATAATTTTTACTATAATATTCTTTATTGATGTATATACGATAATTAATAATTTATATCATATAGATCATCTTCACAGTTCTAATAACATATTAGGGACAGTATTTTATATGATGGAACCAATTAAATAATACACAATAAATATATATATATATATATATATATATTAATGTGTTGTCCAATTTAAAGATATAATCAAATTATTTTATTATTAATATTTACATTTAATCACTATATTATGAAACTGATAAAATATTTGACTGGAACATTTTTTTTTGGTTGAACCCATAAGTCTCATCCTATAAAAAACTATAAAAAGCAATTATGTTGGAAGAGTCATCAAATAATAAATACTTGCAACACTAGATTTGAATCGAAAATGAATTCTATGTTGTAACAATGTCATGCAATTACAAAACTTTAATCAATGGTCAAAATTGTCAATAAATTATTTTAATTGTATAATCTGAACTCTCTGATCTCAAATAAATAGATGAGATTGATATTACTGTATATATGTTGTGATATTTTTATCAGTGTTGGTTATATTTGAATAGTAATACTTAAGAACTCTACTATTTTTAGAAAGAAAAAAAACAATGCATCTCACACGTTATTAATCTTTACAAAAACAGTCCATCAAATTGAAAATCTAATTGTGTCAATCCTAATACAATATTGAGTACCTTTTGTTATGAAGCTAAGAAGGTCTTATCACAACTTCTGAGAAATGCACAACTCCATTAAATCATAGATGCTAAAGAGCATCCTAAGAATAATAGTTAATTCACTCTGCTAAATCTTTCAAATCTCTAATCAATTCGAAAAGCAAACATTGCACAATTTTTGAGGAAAATCAACTTATGATCTAAGACGTATGAATACTGACACGAACACAACATTGACACGTCGATACTAGGTATAATTTGAAAAAATGAATTAATTGAATGTAATCAAGGTGTCAGTGTCATGTCAGTGTCAAACACCAAAACGTGTCGGTGCTACATAGCTTTTGATCAACAAGCATTACAACTTTTCCTACATGTACCATAATAATCAGGAGATCCAATCATGTAGACTGGATTTCGTTGACATTCTCCCAATGCAGCCCAAGCTGAACAATTATCATCCTCATCAGTACATTCCTCAACATCTGGTGTGGCTAAGACTTTCCCTCCACTGATAGGTCTTGCATAGAAGAATTTTATTGCAGACCACACATCCCCTTTAAGAACAGGGCATCTAGCATGGAAGCTAGTCTTGTCAGGAGATGCATTTAGGTTAAGAGAGAAAAACAAAATCGCATTCCCTTTTACCGGTCGGAGAATATCGCTACTATTTCCGCAATTTGACCAGCTGCTACTCTTAGGCTGTGGAATACATCCAATATGATTAAATAGTAAATAGAAGTCCAAACCAAGGTAAAGAGATAAATAATACATCCGTCTCTATTTATAAGCACCTTTAAATTTTTTTTACAAATATATTAAGAAGAGTTTAAAGGTGGACTGACAGTGCAAAACTCTATACTGCCGTCCAATCATAATCACTCAAGCTGCCACATTATATTATACAGTTTTTAAATCAAAGGCAATTATATAATATTTTTGTTGCCATGACGAGTTATTAACAGTGCATCTCCTTTAAATCCATATTAAGAAAAATAAATAGTTAATTTAATGTGTCCATTTTATGTTTGAATGTTCTTAAAGTATCATTTGTATATAGATGTGTTCAATTTTAATTTTTCTTTCTGTCAAAGTACTTGGCAGTAGAGTATATATAAAAAATAATAATAGATGTATCAAACCAGGTTTCCAAAAGATTCTTATATTTAGGAATAAATAGTAGTATTCAAGACAAACATGAATGGCCTTACCACTGATTCAGGAAACAAAACTTGACCCCCTTGAGTAGAATTTGAGAGATATAGAACAATTGTTGCCATCAAAGGTCCATTTGAATCCAGGTTGGTTTTGTTTGTGAAATAATCTATGTTCTGTCTATCCTTTTCAAGCCCATAATGCATTATGTGTAAAGGGTTGCTGTTCTCTAGTGGAAACAAATATCGACAAACAAGACCGATATAAATTATTAGACTTCATATCACAGAGAATAGGAAGACGGGCAAATCTTGGTGTGGATTGATCAAATAGATACCTTTAGGAAGGAATGTCCAAACTGAAAGTCTTTCTTCAATCCTCTTGACAATATCATCCTAGAAAAAAAAAAGTGTAGAATATCATCATAACAATGTTCATAACATGATTCCTATAAATTATAATAGAAATAAACTGTTAGGTCAAGCATTTTATATCAATTTTTAAAATTGTGATCACGGTCAGGTTGTGATCATTTATATTTCATAAAATTATAGCCAAATATGATTGATGCGACCACAATGATATGGTTGAAGAAACATAAAAAACTTTGACAAGGTGGCCATAATTGCTGTTGCAAGTCAGATTTTTAAATCCTTGCTTATCACAGTGATAAGATGATCACAAAAATGACTACAAGTTTTCGAGATTAGTAATCAAGAAACATTGATGAAAAGAATCTCCGTTATTTCATAGATATCAAAGTGAGTCTGGAGAGAGGACTCTTGTTTAAAAGAGGTGGAAGTCTAATTATGGAGACGTATACTGATGTTTATTATGCAGATTCAGTGAAACAAAGAAGATCTACTTTAGAATATTGTACTTTCTTGTGCGGGAACGTTGTTGCTTGGAGGAGTAAGAAACAAAGTGCAATGGCCCAGTCATGCGTCAAAGTTTAGAGCTATGGCACAAGAAAATTCATGAGCTATTGTGGACTAAAATTGTGCTATAAGATTTGCTGATATAGTTTGAAGGCCTTATGAAGCTATTTTGTGACAATAAATCGGCCATTAGTATTGCTCATAATCTTGTTCAACATGACAGGACAAAACACATTGAGATAGACAAACATTTCTATAAAGATAGTATAGATAGCGGATTGATAACTCCAACCTACATACCTTCTGAACATAAGCTTGCAGATGTGTTAACAAAGGGACCATTTTGTGAAAACAATTCCTGTTTTTATTTTCTAAAATGTGTGTTTATTTTACCTTGATGAGCGGCTCTTGTAGTGAACTATTGTCATGGAGATAAGATGAAATGCTAGTATACGAAGATGCATTTCTGAAAATAATGGAAACAGTTTTTTGACATTTTCATTGTTTCTAAACATATAGACAATTCTTCACTTCAAAAGTCTCTTACTTCCTTATTAATAAGTAAAATTAACACAAATTCTAGAAAAAAAAAAAACAAAAAAAAAATTCACAAAGTAAATGGCCCCTGCAAGGTATATCAGAATCTATTTAAACAGTTTAGTGAGTGTACTCTAATTATCTTTGAAATAACATTTAGATAAATGTTCTACACTATATATCATTCAGAAACACTTCACACCAGTAAAACAACATCGGAACAACAAAAAACAAAAAGTTCTCCACATGTAAACAACTTTAAAAGCATTGTCTAAACAATAACTATGAAGTTGAACACTGGACATAACCTAATTTACCAGTGCCTAGTTCATCAAAAGTATGTAATAGAAAAAGTTCAGACTCACATTCATATCCAATGAAGTTTCATCTTCCTCCGAATGGCCACCGTTTCCTGATGATTTTTCTCTTACATCACGTGCCTTAGCAAAAACAATAGAGTCAAATTCAATACACAAGTGCCGTTTTTATTTGAGAAAAAAAAAATTATACTTTCTACATTAACTACATAAAATTCACTGTTTTTTTTTTCGCACTAATTCACTAGTTTTTTAAGACCTATATAGGCAATGGTGACATAATATATTTAGAAACAAGTCTTGAAAAAAGGATTTAAAGAATATGCCCCATCTGTGTAAATCAGTTTTACAATGACTTCCAATAAAAATTTACTATTTTACCAGATCACTCCATATTTTTAATTGTATTTTAAAAATGATAATATGATAATATGATATAGAAAAATGAAGGACTTCTATTAGATGACAGTATAAAACTAATTTACACTTATATTGTATTTCAATGAAACTCTATAGTAGATATATAGGATGACATTTTTATAATTATCAGTGAAAAAAGAAATACATAAAATCCAAACCAATGAGACTGCAACATACCAAAGCAATGAGGTAGTCACACTCCTTATCTGACAAAAAGCCTTTGTATAGAAAGACCCTACAACAAAAGGAACAACAAAACATCAAAGTCTGAAAAATTAAAAGCAAGAC
>JBBPBT010000899.1:1601394-1616401 GCA_037974875.1 Cicer bijugum | reverse complement strand
ATTACATTTGCAACAACAAAAAATTATTCAAAAAAAACTGTCACTCTTTAATTTCTAATGTTACTTAATTGGTTTTTCTGAATCATATAATCTAATTAATTAACATTATATGGATATTATTTTCAATTTATTAGTCTCAACTTTATATTGATGATAGTGAAATACATCAATAGGTAATAAAGATTATTGAATAAAATAAATATGTATTTCCTTAATTGATTATTTTTTCTTAATCTATAAAATATGGTCAAATGAGATCGTAATTATTAGATGAAGTGAGTATATATAATTTTTTTTAATTGAAAGTAGAGTGTAAAAGCATCACATGATTAACCTCCTGACATCACAACTATATTGACCCACTAGTTAATTATCTATCATTTACAACACTCTAAAATAATATTAAAAATTAAATTAAATATGTTTGGAGAACAATCCTAAATATACATAAAGTACTGCCTCAATCCTAAGATATATGTTTAGCTTCATTGTTATGAAATTCTAATATTGTCAGATAATGATCAGAATTAACTTTCGTAAGAGTGAGACAAGAGCTAATATACCAAGAATCCAACCATATATGATTGTAAACCACTATGCCTAATATTTTTTCGGAATGAGTGCAACCTCTTCTACCATTAGATCAAGTGTATTGAGTACCATTAGTTGGAAAATGAATGAGAGAGTTGCCATTAGTCCAATTTTGAAAATCTTCCATAGACAACCTAGAAGGGGAGTTATATTCTCTAAACTCATGCACTCCCAAAATAGTATTGAAATCAACAATGAAAGACCAAGGAATATTGTATTAACTTTGCTCATTAGTAATATGAGACCACAAAGATCTCCTAGCAAGGTAATTTGTGGACACATAAACAACCGTCATACCAAAATCTACACCATTATGTTGCACGCTGAAATCCAAAATGTTAATAATGTGGGGGTCAAGATGAAGTGAACATAGACCCCAAATATTAAGAAGTAAATTGTCCCAAACATTAAATAAAAAAAATAAAAAAAATAAAAAAAAAAACTTGTAATGTAAATTAGTTAAGAGACGCTTAAACAAATCGTTGAAATTCTTCCATAGTTCAGTTATAAAGAAAAAAAAATCGGTTTATGTTGAGCACATAATCCTTTGAAAGCCAATCTTGATGGCGTTGGTCATGCCCCTAATATTTCAGAAGATGCACTTCATTTGAAGTGGTTCTTTCAACCTACCCTAACGCTGATGACTTTGTTATCAATGACTTTGTTATCAAGTTTTTTAGCACTTTGCTTTTGTTTGGCCTTGTTCTTTTTAGACATCGTCATTTCAAAATGAACATTAGCATCAACAACCTTAGTCACGTCAACTCAATTAGAATTTAAATTCTCAATACCATTATGCACAACCCGAAGAACATTGTTATCAGAAATTTGAAAATTATTTTATTCAACCTCAATTTTTTCATTCACATATTCATCATCCTCAAAAGTAAGCTAGATTTCTAAAACAATGTCTACGATTATCTCAACCATTAGATTTAAAGAGACTTCAATATTAATAATAAATTAATTGTCTTCATTGGTTTCCTTCATAATATTACAATAATTTTAATTATTTAATTCCTCCTCTAATGAATATATAATAATCTCTTAATTTGAAATATAATAAAGACGAGGGACAATAACTGAAAATAAAGATTAACAAACGTTAAAAGGAAAATCTACAAGATAAAGTCAAGATACATAAAACTATTCATTCAATTGGCTCAATATAACTTTTCCTTTTCTTCCCTCTTTTCTTTTCCTTTCTCTTTTTTTTTTTTATTGTTGCCATCTTCTACGTTTTTTTTTTCCACCTTGAGCTTTTGCTTTATAACCTAACTTTCTACGTAATTATTACTCAGCAATAATATCCTATATATTTTGTGAGAGTTTACTTTTGTTACTCCTATTGTCCCTTTTCTACTTAGATTGATTCTAAGCCCTCTTTTATATATGTTTTCTCATTGCTTTATTAATGTTATGTCTTTGATCAAGATCATCAAGCTAGCACATCATATCTTTCTTATTACTTCTTCACTTTTTCAGATTTTCCATATGTTGATACAAAAGAAGAATGTACTCATTTCTTTACACTTTCTTTAGTTGGTCTATATAAATCTAATACTTTAATTTGTTGTTGGTTGGCATGTCAAACAAGAGCTTGTTCTATATACTTCAAGTACAAGGTCAAAAACAAATTACATTTTTAACAATTATTTAATTTACCAATATATATCATGTGGCCAAAACTTTCAATAATGAAGGGATAAATAATCATGATTCCATAATTAATTCAACTATAATATTTATGGTGAGTCTCAAACTTTAATAGTTAAAATGTTTGTAGTATTCGAGTTTGAATCTAAATTGAAATGATCGTTGATTAGATTTTGATTTCCTTGTAATTGAACTTCATATTATTAGATTCAATTTTTCTGAAAAAATTAATGAAAGAGTTAAAATAAAAATACAAAACATGTAGGTTTAATATAAATGTTTGTTGTGGCATTACACAAACAAAACTTCAAGTAGGTTCTACCTATCATAGAAAAGTTGGTTGAGTCACTCAACTTGAATATTAAGTTATAGTATTTTTTTATTAAAAAAAACGATATTTATTTATTTATTTATGTAGAATACATTGATACAATAAAAATTCAAATTCATTAAAAATAAAATTAATTAATTTATAAATAAACTCACAACATTTAAGTTAATAGCATAAAATAACAATATGTCTATAAATATTATAAAATTCAAGTGTCTAAAATACTTATGTCTCTAAATCCGTAACAGTTACAATATCAAAGTCAATAATTCAAATATGCAATAGATCAAAGCTATTATAACAATCTAAACTAAAACAAATATCACACAAAGATGAAAAAAAATCAAAAAACATTGCACCAAGGCGGAAAAACCAAAAAATATTGCACTCAAACGGCGAAATCACATCAACAACAAAATAAGAAGAGTTTCTGTTTGAAGAAACGGCTATGTAGCACTGTTTTTGATATTATTAAATTGTATTTCAAGAGTATCTACCTTCTTGAGAAAGAGAGTAATGTCATATTATCTCCATTAAAAAATTTGATCATAACATTAATTAGTTCATTCATCAAACTATGTTGACTTTTTTACCTAGTTATATACTTTTGGTGTCTTGTATATTTTGTATTTAGGCATAGACATGGTGGTGTATGTGAAATATTTATTCTTCACATAGTTACGGTTAGTTATTTGTTTTTATAGATAAAATAATAAATAAATTCACATACAAATATAAATTTTTGGATTTGAATTCGAGACGTGATATTCAATATAATAATTTTGGAGTTTGTCACTTGAGGTAAGCCTTAGAGATCACATAGTCGTGGTTATTACCGTGGAAAAAAAGGAATTTACTTGTAGTGATCCGTTTTCTAAATAAAACTTTAGCTAGGGGTGACAATGTCAAAATTAGGGGGTGGAATTAACAAAGCCCATGCCTATAGTGCAACGGCATATGAGAATACATATGGGTTTTGGCACAAATGGAGTGCTTCTCAAATATCAGGCTTTGCTCAACCAAGAAAAGTCCTATGCAGTTCTTATGAAGGAAAAAAAAGGTAACACAATGGACAATTCTTTACATATTTGTTCATGGTTAAAATTTAGAGGTTTATACCAGGCACCCCTTCATTTGTACCTGCCACCCCCCAGCCATGCGTAAATGACTTATTTGCCCTCAATTACTTCTATAAAAACCAAAATAAATTTTTACAATCAAGTTTTTCACTGAATGATTCAAAACTTTTAAAAATTCGAAGCATAACTCGAACATTTGCAATCTTCGAAAGTCAAAAGTAAGTTTCCATCCAGCAATTCGAAACTTTTGCATGCATTTGAAACCTTCGAAACCCAGTTTTACCATTTCGAAAGTTTCATGTAAACTTCGAAACTTTGAAACCCAGCAGTTTGAATTTCGAAAGTTTGATGTAAAGTTCGATACTTTGAAACCCAGATGTTTGAACTTCGAAAGTTTCTTCATCCTGAAAGGTTCGAAATACAGCTCGAACATTTTAAACTTTCGAATCCCAGATAGAAACTTTCGAATTTGGAAGGAAATTTTCGAAATGGTACTGAAACTTTCGAAATGGAACTGAAAGTTTCGAAATGCTCCTGAAACTTTCGAAATGTAACTGAAAGTTTCGAAATGGAAGGCTGAATTTTTTGACCTTGACTTTTTCTTTGACTTTTTCTTTGCCTTGTTTTTTGCCTTGTTTTTTGCCTTGTTTTTTGCTTTGTTTTTTGCCTTGTTTTTTGCCTTATTTATTTGCTTTTTCTTTGTTGCATTTATTTATTTGTTGCATTTCTTTTTTGCCTTTTATTATAATATTTATTTAAAAATATTTGTATATTGATATGTTGCAGTGCCTAGGATGAGAGGTGCATTCGGCCAAATTATTCGCAACATTATAGGTGGTGATAGAGGTAATTTGATTAAAAATTAAATTTTTAATAAGTTGAATCAGTTGAATTTAATAGCTTATATTTATATAATATATATGATTAGATTTAAATAATTATATATTAAATAATATATTTTTGTTGTGTTTTATTATAATATTTATTTATTTGTGTTGTTATAATATTTTTAATATTGATTATAGGTGGTGATAGAGGAGATGGAGCAGAGAGAATTCCACCAACAGCATCAAATAGACGACGAAACGAAGCAAATCGTCCAATTAGGCAGCGTCGTCGAAGACAAGACATCCTTGAGCCTCAGATGGAGGAGGATGTCCCTGAGCCTCAGATGGAGGAGGATGTCCCTGAGCCTCAGATGGAGGAGGATGTCGATGAGCCTCAGATGGAGGAGGATGTCCCTGAGCCTCAGATGGAGGAGGATGTTCATGAGCCTCAGATGGAACATGCTGATGATGCTGCACATGCTGGATTTCCTGGAGGACCGATGATAACACAGTTGTTGACACAGTATGAACACCACGTGGCTCGGAGGCTATGGGAAGGAGAGGTATAATTCAAATTATTAATTTAAATATATTTATTTAATTGTTTATTTAAAAGTATTTATTAAATTAATAATTTATGATTATTTAATTTAGTTTATTCAATTATTAATTCAATGTATTTAAGTTTAGTTTATATAATTAATTAAATTTATTAATTCGATTAATTAATTTAGTTTATGTTTAATTAATTAAGATTATATGTTTAAATGTTTAATTAAATGTATTAATTCAATTATTTAATTTAGTTTATGTTTAATTAATTAAGATTATATGTTTAATTGTTTAATTAAATTTATTTATTCAATTATTTAATTTAGTTTATGATTAATTAATTAAGATTATATGTTTAATTGTTTAATTAAATTTATTAATTCAATTATTAATTCAATATATTTAATTATTTAATGAAATGTATTTATTCAATTATTAATTCAATGTATTTAAGTTTAGTTTATATAATTATTTAATTTAGTTTATTTAATTATTTCTGTTAGTTTATTTAGTGTATATTTAATTATTTAATTGTTTACTCCCAGGATCGTGGATCGTTAAAGGTAATTACTCATGGCTTGAAGTTGAAGAAGTTTGCGGAAGTACCTGTGCCAGATCCTGTAGAGCATTGGATTCGAGAATCTGGCCTGCTACATTTATCTTCAGCTTACCTCACTATGGTTGATGCTGGTCTGATCTCCGCATTTGTTGAAAGATGGCACAGGGAGACCAGCTCATTTCATTTGCCAATTGGGGAGATGACTATTACGTTAGACGACGTTGCCACTCTCCTTCATATATCACCCCATGGTAAATTTTTTAGTGCACCTGTGAATATGAACACCAACAATGCTGCAAAAGCTGCACATGAGTATTTAGGTGCAACATGGGAAGAATCATTTGCTGAGATTAATTATAATAAATGTGTCCAATATAGATTGCAATGGTTACGTGATTTATATATTCGTCTCATTCAAACTAATTAGTTTGAATGTGCGGCTAGAACGTATCTGTTGCATTTAGTTGGCAGCACAATTTTTGCTGATAAAACACATACGCGTGTGGAGGCGAAATACATCAGTTTATTTATTAATTTAGATCGTTGTCGAGACTATTCCTGGGCTACTGCTGCATTGGTTTTCCTGTATGACAACCTGGGAGATGGGGCTATCCACGACACTCGACAGTTGGGAGGTTACGTGACTCTATTACAGGTATATCCCATTATTTAATTATTAAGTTGTATTATTTTATTTATTAAGTTGTATTAAGTAAAATAAGTATATATTTATTAAGTTGTATGAATGTTGCAGTGCTGGATTTACGAACATTTCCCTAGGATTTGTAAGCGGTGCAATAGAGGTGATGTTCCTGCACATCTTCCAAGAGCATGTAAGTGGACTGCAAAACATGCGGTTGAAGGTGGATTAGTGACCTATCGCCAGAGACTTGATGCATTGATGCTCGATGATGTAGTCTTTACACCATATGATGATGATCGAGATCATCATCCATTTGAATCGCTTTCGATGTTCTCTGGTTATCTTTGATTTGGTGGAGTGCCAGTACCATATTTGCCGGAGCGATGTCTTCGACAATTCAGTCGTATTCAGTGCATTCCTCCCGATGTTCCTCCGAGGCCGAACAGTATAGATTGGGTGTGGCAGACTACTATGCAATCATCTGTAGCGGCGTTTCGAAGATTATATCATATTGCGAGTTTTCCTGGAGAGGTCACTACAGACTATTATGCATGGTATATGAGTGTTACACATCCTTTAATCATCCCTCCGTCTACTGCACATGCTGGTCCATCATCTCCTGCACATGCTGGTCCATCATCTCCTGCACATGCTGGTCCATCATCTCCTGCACATACTGGTCCATCATCTTCTGACCGAGATCGTAGAGCAGCTGAGCTTGTACGTAGAGCCATTAATTTGGTTCGTCCATTTAGTGAAATTCATGAGATTTTAAGTGAGTTAAGTCTTTTGTATAATGACGTAATTTGATTTGTGTTATGTGATGTAATTTGATATGTGTTATGTGATGTAATTTGACATATTTGAGATATATTGTGTTATGTATGAGATATTATTACTCTATCAAGATTAATCATTCATGCAATATTAAAACGATAGAAAAGCTTAGAAGATTGTGCACCGGGATTTATACTGGTTCAACTATCAGTATGACAGCCTACATCCAGTCCTGAAATCAACCCGATTTCAGTCTTTTTCCAATATAATCAACTTGAGAACGTTTTACACGATGATCTGATAAATTAAATACAATATATGCTAATCTTCATTTAATGAAACAAATGATGATCTAATAAATGATGGATCGATGCATTCCCAATGTTTCATACGTGCTGCATAAGCTACTTCCCAAGTCTTTGTTGTGTCACTACAAAAGTCTTTCCATTTTTGTGACGTAGGTGGTAAAGGACAATCAGACTTCAATTTGATCTGAATAAAAAAGGTTAAAAAACATTAAGTATTAATTTTATCTAAATAATAAAAATTTTAATATTAATTTGATAAACAACATTAATTTTACCTGTACCCAATGATTGTCGTTAACAAATCCAATTGCTAGTAAAGAGTGAGCAGAAGTATCTTTTGATGGTGATTTGTTTAGCGGGAAAAATGTCATATTCAGGTTACGAGACAACGACACCAATATGACATTGTATAGTGTTGCTATCACGTAACCTAAGTCAGGTAAAGACATCCACTTATCTTTTCCTTGAGCACCCAATTTTGATATTTTCACCTAAGTTAGTACCAACAATCTTCACCCTTTCCAACTGTTTATAAATTTTTTTCATACATAATCTGGATACACGGTGATGTAGATTTTGAAAAAATTGTAAATTATACCCGTGCTCAACGTCCTTGATGGTTTTCTGAAAAGAAGATTGAATAATACATATTTGGTTCTTCAACATCATATTCACTGCATCCCAACTTTTACACAAATCACCCAAACTAGTTTGAAGCATGTTTTTCAATCTCCAATGAGCAGACTCAACTCTACAAATAAATTAAATAACACATCACATAAACTAGTAAATCATGTTTGCTAAAACAACACAAATCATATTTTAAAAATACCTGTTAGATGTTGTGTTCCCCAAATGCATAACTCTATTGGTCCAAGCCTTGACAAACCTTTCTTTGTAAGGTGTTAACCATGAATCTTTCACATAATCAACAAAAAGAATATATTTGGCACACAATAGCTCAAACTGTTGCAAATGATGATGATACTCTTCCACACTAGTCGAATAGACAATCTTTTTCCATAAATCCATTACCTCTTCTTGTCTATCCTTTTTGACATATTGTTTGCATTTTGCCCCAACATTTTTTTCAATATGAAAACGACATAGCAAATGTATTGAAGTAGGAAACACAACACTAATCGCATTCATCATGGCAAGATCTCTATCAGTCACAATAACTTTAGAAATCAAAGACTCAGATTTGAACAACATTCGTACCTTTTCAAATGCCCAGATGAAGTTATCTTGTCGCTCTTGTTCCAAATAAGCAAACCCAACTGAAAATGTCAAACTAGTAGATGTGACACCGACTATTTCAAGTAATGGTAACCGATATCTGTTTGTTTTGTATGTGCTATCACATATCAAAACAAAATGAAATGTGTTTAACAACTTTATACAATCAGTATGCGTCCAAAAAATATCTCTCAAAATATCCGAATCTTCCCGTCTTCTTGTCCAATGCACATAATTTTCTTCTTGTATTAACTTCAACAAATGCTGCATTTTTGTGCACGAACCTCTCAATGATGATCGATAAGTATTCCTTACTTTATATATTTGACTGGGAATAGTGACATTGGCTTCATTTCTCACTTTCAAAGCATTTAGAATGAATCTGGGTGCAAGCTTATACTTTGTCATATCATTGACAAATTTCCTCTCTTCTTCATTTAAACGCCCCAAATAAGAATGACCGGTTACAGTATCAAGTAATTCATGATTGTGTGTCCCACAACGAACACTAATTTTCCATCCTTCACCGCCACGTAATGGTACACATCTGAGAGTAAATGGACAGTTTTCCTTATGAGAGCAAGTTACTGATGATTTTGATTGTTATTTATATCTTCCACCTCTTTCGCATCCCAAAATTAATTTGTCTTTTCTTCCCCTAATTCCAATTGCTTTATCTGATCGAATGATAACAATTAAAATTCCATTTTGTATTCCAATGGTTTTTGCCCATTCAAATACATCTTCTCGAGAAGAAAATACCTACAAAATACGTTTCAAATAAAACATTAACTAATCAGTGATGAAAAATTTAATCAGAATAATTAATCATCAGTAATAATATTAATACCTGATTAGTGGTGAATTTTTCTGTAGAATCTATAACATTTTTTGAAGCAGAAACATCAACTCTACTCATACCTAATTTCCATATTAGTAACAAATTTAATTAAAAATCTACTCATAACTTGAATTTAATATAATATTTACTTATAAATTAATATTAACTTATAACATAATAATAACTTATAACATAATCTTGATATAAAAAAAAATTTTAAAAAAAAATCGAAAATTTTAATAATTTTAAATTTTCGAAAATTTTAATTATTTTAAATTTTCGAAAATTAGATTCGAAACTTTATGAGTATGGAAACAAACTTTCGAAGCCAAGCCATTTTACATTTCGAAAGTTTTGTGAATGGGCAAAAGTTCGAAGTTTCGAAACTCCTGCAACCACAACATGCTATTTCTTTCGAAAGTTTACTTAAAACTCAAAGGTTCGAGGCTATTTTTGTGCTTCGAAAGTTTAGTTCAACCCCAAATGTTCGAGGCTTTGTTTGTGCTTCGAAAGTTTTGTTAAATGAAGCAAAGGTTCGAAAGTTTTGTTAAATGAAGCAAAGGTTCGAAAGTTTTGTTAAACATCAAAGGTTCGAAACAAATGTTTGTGCTTCGAAAGTTTAGAACAAGCCCAAATCTCCGAATGCAAATTTAACTTTGAAAATTTAAAATGCAACTAAACTTTCGAAATTGTCTATTGTTTGAAAAAAGTTACACTTCGAATGTTTCATAAAAACAAAAGTTTCGAAAATCTTACTGAAAATGGGCTTCGGAACTTTGAAAATTTCGAAGTTAACCTCGTATTTTTAAAAATTTTCGAAAGTGGGCCTAAAACATAATAGTTTTCCTTTTATACTTTTTACAGAGGGTATAATGGGGATTAAAAATTGTTGGGGGGGTGGCAGGTACAAATGTGGGGGTGCCTGGTACATTTCTCTAAAATTTAATTGACTTATATTGTTCATTTATAGATAGAATTTAATGTATATAATGTATAAATAATTTTTATATTATCAATCAATCACAATCGTTAAGATTATTAATAATGTTTGATTTTTGTAATAACTACTTATAAAATAGTTTACATAATTTGTCATGATTTAACGTGTAAAAAAAATTAGACTAAAAATATATGAAAATTAAACTCTTATTAATATTAATGTTACTTCGTTTTTACAGTGAAGAGTACCCGTAGTTTTTTTAAGACTAAGTACATGTTTGATTTTATGTTGAGAAATTTCAAATGTGAGTTTACTTAATCAAACCGGACTAGACTTCTTTTGAAAAAAAAAGTAAGGATTTTATTTAGTTGAAAAGATGTTTGGGTTTCATTTACGAAACCAATTCTAATCTCCAAATTGATTCTAGTTGAAGTTACTCCTTGTAGTTTTTACTTTTTGTTGAATCGATTGTAGATGAAAAAGACTTTCTATTTACTAGTAAAGACTGTATGATGTATTTTTATGTTGATGTATTCAAACATAAATTGTTGAGAACTTTTCTAATATAGGTCGAATTTTGTTCTAGTCCCTTTAAAAAAATTTAGACTTCATTGTATAATATCATAATTTTATTCATGTGATTTTGCTGACGAAACATGTTAAGGTGAATTATTTTATAATTTTAGATATATTTTAATTTCATGTGGCATTTAATTAATAAACTTAATTTAAAAACACAAACTAGTTTAGATTTCATCCCCCTAGGTTTTTCTTGATTTAATTTGCGAAGTGAATTATCTAAGCATACATATAATACACAATATACATCAGCTTCAAACCACACCAATTGTTATCGGCGTCCATGTTTAAGATATAAATAACACACACAAAAACTTTTATATTAATTTTAAAAAAAAAATCTTTTTTTACTAAAATTAAGTTTTAAAGTTATTGCTAAACTTTTTACATCAAACTTGTGTTTGGAGTAAGAAAAAATTAAAACTAATTACTCCACCGTGAACCTTATTCTACAAAATCAAGTTCATTTGAAATTTAATTATTGCAAGTGTCGTCTTTATTTATTTATTTTGTTCAATTATTGTGATTGTTATTTAAAAAGTTGATTTTTGTACCTCTAATTAATTTTGACTTAATTACAGTTTTGCTCTTCCTATTTTAACTAAATCGCGAAAGTAGTCTTTCCATTTTGTTTCTCCCCAGTTTTGGTCCCAAACAGAATTTTAGTCCAAAAGTTGATGAAATTTTTTTTTTCTCATTTATTATGTCACACCATGTCTCAAGATCTCATTTGCAACAATTGCACCTGAAATCTATGATCATAAATGATGTAGTACGGCTTTAAAAAATGAAATTTCATCATGTTTTGGACCAAAATTCTGTTTTGGACCAAAACTTGGGAGAAACAAAATAGAGGTACTACTTTCGCGATTCAGCTAAAATAGGGGACCAAAACTGCAATTAACCAATTAATCTTATACTTCTCATTTAAAAAATATATGTTTAAAATGTCCAAAATACCTTTAACGAAATTGTAAACATCAAAAAGTTCTCATACCCCCACTATTTTTCTTTTCCAGAAAAGTGAGTTTTAAGTCAAACAAAACAACGGAAATTTAGTTTTTGAAATTTTTGGGAGTTCCACTCAAAAATTTGAAATATCTAGTATTTGTTTTCAATACCGAAAATTGAAAAAATTTTATTCACACTATCGAAAATTTAAAATTTTCGGGATATTCACTGGAAATTTCATTCTACATTGAAATTTCTAAACAGTTTCTTTTTTTTTTACATTATTTGTAAAAAAACAATTATATTTTTTTTTATTCTATTTTTTTAGTGAGGACAACAGTAGCAAAAACAGACGTTGAATATTCTCGAGTAATGATAATTGTTACTCGATTTTGTCGGTCGACCTCTTTTGTTTATGATATGACAGCTTCTCGTGACTCAAAAATTTGATCAGTTGTAAATAATTTAATCAAATCTATACATACTAGTTGTGCTTTTTTTTTATCCCTTTTTCAAAAAAAAATAATATACCGAATTTTTTAAGTTTCCTGTTAAGTAAAATAACTACTGGATTTTTTTAAAAATTAAAATTTCTGGTAAGGTAAATTTAACTATCGAATACTTTTAAAATTTCAAATTTCTGGTAAGGAAAATACCACTACTGAAAATTCCGATAAGGTAAATATAACTAGCACAAATTTGATGGCACAAATTTCCGGTATTGTAAATAATTTATTAGAAATTTAGTAACGAAATTTTCGATAACATAATTGTACTATCAGAAATTTAAAATATAAAAAATTTTATAGTGAATATTTGTGTACTGGATTTTAATGGAAAAATTTTACTATCGAAAATTTGATTGAGGAAGTGATATTTTGAAGTAATTTTTTTATCATTTATTTTAAAAATAATTTTGGATGTTTAATTATTTGGAGGGTATAAGATTAATTGGAGGTAAAAAAAATCAATTTTATATCATCTAAATATGTGAATTTGCATTGAAGCCCATATTTATGAGGAATTTTGGGTTACATTATATGGGCTTCAAATGATGGGTTTCTTAATGGCCCATTCTCGATGCATTACAATAAATAAATAAAATACAACTATAATACGAATTCTTTTATAAAATGTTTATGCATCAACCTTATAATATAATATTTTGAAGTGCTATATTATATATGCTTCCAATTTTACCACTACTAAGTCACATGGTGGCAATGTTACTGTTCGAAGAAGACTAGCCTTGTAATATTGTCATTATTTTTATGATATTATATTTTAATCCTATAGTTTGTATCTTTTTAGTTAGTAGATTCTTTCGTCTCTAATTATAAGATTTTTTTTTTTATTTTTTGTCTCTTAATATAATATTTGTCACAAAATTTAATATGTATCAATATTTTTCTTAATACAAAAAATACTTAATTTATCATTAGAAAAATAGAATGTTTTTTTCTCTCTTATCATGTTAATAATTACAAAAGCAATTATGTAAAAGTAATCTATTTTTTTAACAAACTGATTCATACATCATTTTTCTTAATATCACAATGATAAAATAATAAATTACGGAGGGAGAATAACTTTGGAATTGATCAATTTATTTTATTTTATTCTATTGTCTCGTTTTAAATTAACTTAAGTATGAAGTGTTGTACAACGTGAATTTATCGTATGCGCGTACCATAAAATTTGCATAGGATTCTAAGCCCAATGGTATCAACAATGGTTGAATTGTTTTGTATTTATTTTATTTTATTCTCCATATATCGACAAGGATATGTCTCAACTAGAATAACCAAGTTAACCTATTTCTACGGGTGTATATGATCTTTAATGATATAAAAAGTATAGAAGAATGGGTAGTTCAACCGGTTTAAGTTAAAATTTTAGTGTAAAGTGATAATGGCAATTTTTATAAACATTTTTCACATTGAATGTCACTTGAGTTTAAGAAAGAAAAAAATAATCAAAGAAAATATAAAATTTGAGATAATAGTGTAAAAGTTATGATATAGGATACTGCTTTATGTAGTGTTTTAAGTTAAATTACATGACTATATATTTAATCTAAGACACATGTGTTTTCATCAGCATAAACTATATATCCCATTGCTACTTCCCTTTCAAAGTTCTTTATTTAATTTGAAGGTAATTTCTAGGTTGTTATTATAAAATTGTGAATAATTTGTCCGCAGTTAATTAAAATTAGTTATGTTAATTGTTTTGGACTTAATTGTGGTCTATCAAATGCTTTGTATTAGGTCTTAGTTCAACTCATAAAAAACGTTATGTTTAAGTGGTGAACTATCTCTAATCAATCGCAATGATTTATTGATAATTATAAAGTGATCTGTTTTTTTTACCGAACAATTCACAATAATATAACTGCATCAATGTCACTCATCCATGAAGAACTACTATATAAAGAGTCACACCTTCATAAATAGAGTGTGTATTCATTCATTACTTCTCATTTTCTCCAACTCCTAATGATTTGAATATCATAGTGTTGATTGGTACTTTCGAGTGAAGCCACCATAACAAATAATTATTTTAAAAAATAAATAAATAAATTTGACATAATTAATAGAATAAATGTGGTTAATTTGAATTCATTCTGAGCAACTTATCCACGACTTTCTAAAAACAACAAAAAGTTTCACCTTATCTTTAAAGGTAATATTCACAAGATTGAAATAAAGAAAAGAAGCAATCTCCTATATAAAGAATTACAAGTAGGTGGTGATTCCTTATTTTACCAAATATTTCTTGGAAATTAATCCAGCTGATTAATTTGCATCTATCTTGTACGATTTTAAGCCAATTAATTTGCATCTTAACTTGAGTGACATTCAAGGTAAGTTACACTAAAATTATAACTCTCACGAGATAGTGTGTGAAAAATATTTATAAAAATTGCCATTATCACTTTACAACTCTATGTTCAAAAGATGAGTGAGGTCCAAACCAAAGATAATTCATTATTGTAAAAAAAAAAATAAAAACTATTATTTATCATTCATTTTATTTGTGCACCAAACATGCGTGAAAGGTGTATTTTGAAAGAAAATAAAATAAAATCTCAAGTTGAAAAATATAAAACATAAAAAAAAAAAAGATCCATA
>JBBPBT010000899.1:1586148-1597343 GCA_037974875.1 Cicer bijugum | reverse complement strand
ATTTTAACATTCTTGAGGTTAAAATAAAATTAAAGGATATAGATGATCACATCGTATATAACCTCAGCTAAAAAAAATATCTTTAATTACATGTAGGGATAATATGAAAAAAAAAAAGTATACATATTTTAATAATATATATATATATTCATAAAAAAAATATAAGAACTCAAAATAATAAATTTACTCTTTTTAAGATCTGATGGTTCACTTCATCGTGTCCTTTCATGTTGTTAAAATCACTATCATAAAATAAAAATAATAGTAAAAAGGGTACCTTTGGTCATAAGGGACACTCTACTTTAAATGGTAAAGATTTGGATACAATTAAATAAGTACGGACAATTCACAAAGTGACGTGACCTTGTTGGTTGCCTTATCAAGGAGACTTGACCAGTAGAATAGGTTACAAAAATATATATTATATAGTCACCTAACAATTTATATTATGCATATTAATTAATTAGATCACAATGTTGTAGTATTTTAATAAGTGGATTTCTTTTATTGTCAACAAACATTAGTTAGATTCTTTTTTATGTATTGACCTTTTTTTTATACACTTATATATAATGCTGCAAAAAAGTTTGTAATTTATTATTATTAAAGAATAAGAAATAAATGTGGCTCATCTTATGCTCCCCAATGAGGATGTAGCATTATGCCAGATGATGATATGAGCATATTCCAACCAAGAGAAGAGAAGTGAGCCACTAAACATACAATCTATTGGTACCACATTTCCCATTTGCATCTCCTTATTATTTTCTAAATGTTACAGTAATAATAATTATAATAAAAATAATAATAATAATATGTGGTTTGTTTAAAATTTTAAAAAAATTATTTTGATTTATATTTTTAAAAATAATGTTTACGAGTAAAAATAGTAAAAGTTGTTTTAAATTTATTTATTACTGATTAAAAAATATAATTTTGATATTTAATAATTTATATGTAAAAAAACTTAGATAATTTTACAAGATAAAAGTCACTTTTTTAAAAAAAATGTATATTTCAAAAATGATTTTAATGAAGATTTTTTCAAAATAACTTTTTGATTTAATTATTTTTTGAAATTTTATTAAAATAAACTATTTAAATTAATTTTTCATTTGAAACTTTATTTATAAAATTATTTTTTAAAATATTATAATAAAAAGATAAAATATTAAAAAAAATCAATTTACAAAATATCTTAAACAAACGGTCCAATAAAAATTATTTTGTATCACTTGTGTAATTAATTTAGAGCCCATTTGACTCCTTTTTGTTAAAAACTAACCCCTTCTCCAACATGACTTGGTTGATTAGATGGATGGTACAAAGATACTTTAACGTTCAAGCTAATATGTATATTAAGTTAATACATACTAACTTAATTTGGATAGCAATTCTTTGGTGTTTAAAGATTTGGAGGAATAGGATAATTTTTCAAGATGATGTAGCAAATTGTGTTACTACTTTGTAGGATATGTAACTTTGTTGTAATCATGTATTTGTTTAGATTTGTATTATGGGTTTGAGTATTCTTTGTACTCATGTGAAATAATAATATCTTTAGAAAGAAAAAGAAAACTATAATCTATTATTTTTCTCCCAAAATTTGTGGTGTCTTGTATTAACTAGAAAAAATAGTGTTCTATTGTTCGTGTATATATTATAAAAATAATTTAATATCTTCAACAAACTCATTATCACAAATTAAGCTTATTTAATTCAACATAAAAAATATATAATGACTTTTAATTACCAAGTTTTAGATTAATAATTTCAAATGTTTGCAATATAACTTCAAGTTCTTATTAGAGAATGATTAAAAAAATTCACCATTAGACAAAAATAAAAATATCCTTGTATATGTTATATAAAATTTAATAGATAATAAATCTAATTCGAATTAATTGTTATGTATTGTTAATATAAAAAATTTTACATCATTAAAATATAATTATCATTTATAAACATAATTTTAAATATAATTACAATAAAGTAAAAAATTTATAATAATCTAACGGTCGTAATTAATTTATAATTTAAAAAAAAAAACTCTTTACAATATTAAATCAAATTCAATTCTAAAAGACTCCTCATATAGCATCAAAGCTTGCTTGTATGCATTCAAAAGGTTAGCTTGAATGCATTCAAAAGGATTTTGACCCCTAAATCATGGTACCACTCAACTTTTAATCCTAGCACCATAATTAAGTACTAATGTCTAATAGTGTGTCAATAAGTGTTGGTGCATCTTCATTCACGGCCATTAATTGGTGATTATAAGCTTGATCAACCATAGTACTCACATATATAAATGGAATATAAATATTTTTCCTCCATTAGTTATGATCCACTTTGTGGGTATGTGAGTGGTTGTTGACTAGGATGATGATAAGTAAAATTAAAAGAGAGAAATAAAAAGGTTTATTAACTTTTTATGATTTTAATCTAAATGAAGTGTGTTTAGGCAATAATACGTTACACAAGTTTATATTTATGAAGCCGATTAATTGGAATAAAAGTATGAATATCTTTATAAATTTTACTTTGCAAGAGTTTTACTTTTTTTATTATTAAATTTTGCAACAATTGTTGGTTGTTCCTTTACCATTAAATTTATATATTATATACATGAAATTTGAGAGTTTCTTTTTTTTATTTCAAAAACTTCAACAAATTTCGTTGTACAAAGAAGACACTTTATTATCTTCATGAGGTAGGACAACTATTATTGTTTTGTGAGCAAATGTAGGAGAATCGTATAAAATAAGATTATATAGATATTAGTAATTTTTACAATTATATATCTAGTTCTAAATAATCATCTAAATATTAAACATATTTAAAATAAAATTACATCAATAGTCTTTTCACTTAAGTTAAATTTTTAAATAAATCTTTTATAACTTCTTTTCGTGTCAAACTAATAATTATCTTTAAAATTCATTCTTAATTCACTTCTATTACAAATTTTTTACATGATCATTAAATAATATATTAAACTTAACAACACCCACAAACTCAGATAATAAAGTCACTGTATATTGCCACTGCAGCAGCCAAAAGCAGGCAAATTGGAGTTGGTAAAGTAGATAGTTGTGACATATACAATATCATCAAATCAATCTATAGTAAAACATAAAAAGATAAAAAAAAATTATATAAATATATATATATATATATAATAATAATAATAATAATAATAATAATAAATTATTAATTAGACCATAGCATCACATCCATCCTGTTTATATGAAACAAGTGTTAAAAGTTTGAAACATACTTAATTATTCTTAGTTACTATCTTAATTATACTTAATTATTCTTAGTTACTAACTTCCACACCTTTATTTTAATAAATAACTAAACCAAACGTTTTTTAAAGAAGAATTGTGGAATAAGACATGCCTAAATACGTACAACAATACAAAATACACCCCCACATTTATACACAACCAAGATTTCATATAATTAAGCTAAGAAAAAATTGAAAATCAATTAAACCAATTATCTTTATTTAAATGGAGCGGATTAAAAATTTTAATCTTATAAAAGTAACATTATCGATGGATCAAAAAATTAATAATATATCCATATTTTTATTCATTTAGATGAGACTAGAATGTTATATTCTTTGATTACATAAAACACTTTCGAATCCATTAAACTTTACTCAGAAATTAAATATCACAATTACAAATTTCATCAATTAATAACCTCTATTGATTCACTATATACACTTAGTATAAAGAGAATTACATACCCTTACTAGTTATTACATAATTCTACTGATAGAATTAGAACTAAGAATCTTAATTTTTTTTGTTACAATATAAGTTGATAATTGCATTTATTATTACAGTGTAAGTGCATAATTACATAAGCTCCATAAACTTGTTTAATGTTAGCTATCTAATAGAGATGACAGATAATAAATTAAAAATATTAAACTTTATCGGTATTAATCGCTAGACTTCTATTGGCATGTTTTAATTAGTCATGTCGATATCCATTACACCTTATAAATATGTGTCATCAGAATATTAAACACTTAACAAACGGATAAACCATTGAAATTATGTTAATGGTACAATATACAAAAGTACAATGTAACACCCCGTATTTTAAAGTGAGGGTGTATTTTTTTTTTCAAAAGAAATTAAAATACAACAGAGAATTAAATAAGGGAAAACCTTTAGATAAATAATTGAGTCATTATAATTTACAAACAGCGGAAAAGTTTCTCAAAACATAAATCCAAAGCATGTCCTGATGTCAACATTAGTACATGTACATCCTTCCCATTTAAAATAAAAGTAGCCCAAAAGAAAGACATATGTGTCCTGAGTGACAACCTAGTCTGATCATTCTATACATAACAAAAAACTATACGCCTTGAGTAATCTCCACGCGCCCCGTGAGATTCTCCTATCGTAGCTCCAATCAAGCACTCCCATCCACATTCCCATCCGGAGGGTACGAACCGGTGGGATCATCCTGACTCTCATCTGAGGGCAAAGCCCAGATTTCCACAATAGTTGTAAAGGGACACCAACCGAAAATTAATAGTTAACACATAACATTTAAGCTTTTAAATGCACAAATAACCCTTTCAACTTATCATGCATCTTAGAAGGATTTTCCATATGCTAAAAGTTCATGTAATGCTTGCCAAATGTAAATGAAATCAAAAGAAAGTTCTCAATCCATCAAGTAATACGTAACTCACCAAAACATTGATAAGTCAATTGAGCAATCAATTATCTAACTCAAAATAAGATTTTCCACTAAGCCAATCGATCGGGGAAATCAATTTCCTGAAAGTTTTTAGTGAAAACTGAACTCTGGGCTTAAATCAATCGATTGACTCAATCGATTGGGTAAATCGATTTCCTGACAGACAGAGCCCCTGTATTGAATCCAATCGATTGAGCAAATCGATTTTTGGAAGACAAAGCCCCTGACTTGAATCCAATTGAATCCAATCGATTTACCAAATCGATTTCTTAAATGATTTTGAAAGACAACTTACAAAATCGGTTGGGTAAATCGATTTCGTGCAAAATAGGGCCCCTGTAACTCATCAAATCGATTGGGTAAATCGATTTTTCTGTATATTCTTTAAAAAATACATAAACTAACTCAATCACATTCAAACACCACTTCAAACCTTAACACTTAGTAATATCCATACAATCACCACGACATTATGAGTTTCGAAATCGTTTTACAATCTAACATGCTATCACACAATTCCAAAATATAACTATTAGTACAATCAACACAATCACAATTTGAATCAAACACACTTACACATAGTTTCAAAACATAACATTTAACGGTTTCAACGCAATACCCACACAGACAAGATGAACCAACAAATCACATGGCATCACCTTGACTCGACAATTCTAACACGGACAAGATGAACCAACAAATCACATGGCATCACCTTGACTCGACAATCCCAACACAGACAAAATGAACCAACAAATCACATGGCATCACTTTGACCTGACAATCCCAACGCATACCAGATGAACCAACAAATCACATGGCATCACCTTGGCGCGACAATCTCAACACACACAAGATGAACCAACAAATCACATGGCATCACCTTGACTCAACAATCCCAACACAGACAAAATGAACCAACAAATCACATGGCATCACTTTGACCTGACAATCCCAACACATACCAGATGAACCAACAAATCACATGGCATCACCTTGGCGCGACAATCTCAACACAGACAAGATGAACCAACAAATCACATGGCATCACCTTGACTCGACAATTCCAACACAGACAAAATGAACCAACAAATCACATGGCATCACTTTGACCTGACAATCCCAACGCATACCAGATGAACCAACAAATCACATGGCATCACCTTGACTCGACAATTCATTTCTCTACAAAATCATTTTTACGACAACATTAAATAAACGCAGATATTAAGATATTCCTCATTCTTAATACTCATTTAACTTAATGATTTTCACAAACAAACACACATTAAGCAAACAGAAATATTAAGAGATTCCTCATTCTTAATACTCTATTAACTCCAACGATTTTCAAAACAATCATTAAGTAAACAAGACATTAAGAGATTCCCCATTCTTAATTCTCATTTAACCTAAATGATTTTCCAAAACAAACACACATTAAGTAAATAAGACATTAAGAGATTCCCCATTCTTAATACTCGTGTAACTTAATGGTTTTCAAATTCCACATAATACAAACCCAAACATACTTTCACATTCAATCCATAATTCACACCAAATCATTTTTCCACACAAAGCACATCTCAAATTCTATAATATATCAATTATGAACACGTCGAATACGACGACACAAATCAACACAATCGATCACTCAAACACAACAATTTCATTTACTCAAAATCATACATAAATAAGAAAAGTTCATTTTCCATGAAACATTCATCAATATAACCAAAACCTAACTCTAAGATTTTACCCATAAAGCCTTAGATACATTTTCCCAAATCAATACT
The DNA here is from genome assembly GCA_037974875.1 of Cicer bijugum. Lineage (NCBI taxonomy): Eukaryota > Viridiplantae > Streptophyta > Magnoliopsida > Fabales > Fabaceae > Cicer > Cicer bijugum. Next base: position 1,590,813 of record JBBPBT010000899.1, on the reverse strand, counting down.
CCAACCCTAACAAAATTCTTTTCCACACAACCACATATAAGGCCCTAAATGCAAACTAAAAGTTTAGAAGGAGCCCTTACCTTCACTTTAGCTTTTATGTTCGATTACGGTACCGTGAGCAAATCCGGTAAAATCTCCGCTCGCAACGCCGCTTCCAAAGTTGGTCCACTAGCACCGTAGCACGGAGGTGAGCAACCTTCCCTTCTATCACTTCTTGAAAGGAGGCTTAGATCTAGATGAAACGGGGAGGTTTGTGATTGAATCCCTAATACCGTTTTTCTTCGTTTTCGAATCAACGAGGAAGAGTGAAGTTGAGAAATCCTTGTCCTATCACCCACCAAGCCTTGGGTTTCTATTTTTGAACAAAAGGAAGTAGCGAAAATGAACAAAAGAAGAGGGAAGAAGATTGATGATGCGTGAGGCAGGGAGAGGAAGGAGGCGGAAAAATGTTTCTCTTTTCTCTTTGTTTTCCTTTCTTCCTTTTTCTTTCCTTTCCACTTCTCTTCTTTCTATTTCCTTTTCTCCTATTTCCCTCCAACCATATATATATCTATATATATATATATATATATATAATAATTTTAACCTAAACCAAAAAAAAAATATAGCAATTCTCACATCCATCACTTCACTCACATCTCCAACTATTTTGATAAAAATATCTATTCTCGTCGCAACTCAATTGTCAAATACAATTTTCAGCAACCTGAGATATTTTGAACAAAATCGCCCAGAATTAAATTCTTCGAAACCCAAATAATTTATTCTTCAACAAATAATTTTAATCCAATTTCCAAAAATATATTTTCGGCCTTTAACTCACTAAATACCGAAAACTGGGTTAAAAGCCTAAGCAATTTAACACAAAATACCCTAAAATGGTATAACTTAGGATTTAAAATTACGGGTCTTACATACAACATGCACAAACATCATATTAATATCATAGTATATTTTCAAGCATCACTTAAGTCTAATCATTTTCAGACTTGTCATATGATATAAATGTAATGAGTGAATTCTTAAATAATTTTCACTTATGATTCTTACAATGTACGAAATCGCCAACTTTGTTCAAAAGAACAAAGTTCTTTATATAATCTTCAGAATATGTATGTTGAGAAGAAGAAGAAAAGTTGTTAGGGATAAGTTTAGCATATTTCAATCATACAAATAGTTGTTTGACTTTACATCTTTTTATTGTGTAATCTTTTAATCTATGTTGTATTTCTCTCTATAAGATATTATATTTTTCTTGATTTGCGTGTTGCTAAATCACATCATCTTATCACAAAGGAAGTGATATTTCACCAGAGAATATATTATATTTGATGTATTAGTAGATTCTCTTTGGATGATTTCTTGTTTTTTTCAAAGAAACATAATTATAGAGAAAAATGTGTTTTCTAGATCATTGTAGTAGAGGTGACTCGATATTTGCTCATCTTCAGAGTCAAACAAATGTATTTTAGAGGAATATCTTTCTCGTTGTCTTTTCATCAAACAATTGATCACTTGATTTGTATATAGATGTTTGATCAATTTTGATTCTTTTCTTCATCTCTTCACATGTTTAGTCATCACATGCTTGGACTAGAGCAAATTGTTCTAATATTTCATATGTGATTTATCTTCCTATTAAGAGGATAAGTTTCACATAGTAATGTGAACTAATAGTTTTATGCCATAGGTTGTTATAGTTTCCATCAATATAACTTACATATAAGTTATAACTAGCTCTTTCATCCGTAAACATACTCATTTGTTTATTAGTTGACAGTATATTTGTCGTGTTTCACATATAAACATTTATCACTAAGTTAAAAATAAAATAAAATTGTTCATGTCAAATAGTCAATACCATATACTCTTATTATGTCTTTACTACAAGATAAATAATTTTTTACAGCGACAAATGTTGACAAAAAATCTAAAGTTGTTGAAAAATGTCTTTTTTTTCAACGTACAAAATTTCATCGCATGTCGTTGACATAAGTGTTGTTGCTGAAAGTTTTGTAAATACATTCAATGTTGATGTGATAAGTTGGTTTTTACAACAACAATTGTTGTCTTACTTAACATATCACAATGGTTGAAATTAACATTGTTGTAATAAGTTGTTGGCGATTTACAAATGCTGCTATATCTTTTATACCTAACAACAAAAGTATTTAGAATAAATTATATTTTCAACTATTTATGTCATTTAATAAAAATCTAGTTATATATTTTTTATAAACTTTCATTTTTAAAATTAGTATCAATCACATTTATAATTTAAATTGTCATACATATTCAAAAATAAATTATATTACGTATAAGTCAACATAAGGTTAATATAAAGAAAATATAAAGAAATGCAAACATAAATTATATAATATTAGAGATAAATTGTCATAAATAGTCTTCATTTATATTTAAAAAAAATGCTTAATTGTAGTATTGGTCTCGTATTTTAGCTGACTCGCGAAAGTAATTTCTCCATTTTGTTTCTCCCCAGTTTTGGTCCCCAAACAGAATTTTGATCCAAAATTTGATGAAATTTTATATTTTAAAGTCGTATTTCATCATTTATGATCATAGATTTCAGGTATAATTGTTGCACCACGAGATCTAAAGGCACTGTGAGACTGAAATAAACGTAAAAAAAAAATGAAATTTTATCAAGTTTTTGACTAAAACTGGAGAAAAATAAAATAGAAAAAATAACATTAGTGTAGAAGAGCTTGAGATATATATGAACCTGAATTGGAACCACATATTTATATAAAAAGCACCTAAATTGTATACAATAGAAAAAAATAGAAACTAGACATTAAGTCTTATCTCAATCGACCAATGTTTATATCGTTAAGTTTGGCATTTTGTCCTACATTTAAACTCTTAAACTTTACAATTATATGATTTAATTAAGATGAAATTTATCATTTATTAAAAAAAATGAAAATTTAAGAAAAATAAGATTTAGATGTACCTTTTTATTTTGAAATTGTTATGTTCAAAACTTCTAACACAAAATAACTCATTTTTAAGTAGATGCACGTTAAGCTTTACTCAAAAGTTAACAAACAAAATAATTAAGCATAGTTGGACAGTTAATTGAAAAAGTGGCCGTTGATTTTTTATTAAATAATAGTGGTTCATCGAAAAAAATTTGGAGTGGTAATTAAGAGCATCTCCAACGGGAGGTAAAATAAGTTTGTCCGCCAGCGTGTAATTACTTAACTTTCAATTTTTTGTGGGTTCACCGTTGGAGTTGTGCCAAGGTGTCATCACGGTACTGTTACGAAGGAACGGTGTTTCATAGCAGTTAACTTTTATTAATTTATTAATAATAAAAAATTTATCATTTTTTTATTAATTTATAGCCGTTAACTTCTTTTTAATTTATTAAATAATAATAATTTTGTAACCATTAGCTTTTTTTAGTTAATATACCATCGTTAGCCTTTTTTTTTCCTTTAATTACGACTGTTAGCTCATTAATAGGAACAATTTGTTATTCATACTTTTTCTTCACAATTTTTGTTACATAATTTTATTAAAATTTTCATTAACGGTACTTTTTTATTTATTTTTTCATTTTTAATTATTTATGTCATGTATTTAACATTTAATTTTTATTATTGTTATAAAAATTTAAGTTTAATTTTATTTTAATTTAAAATTTTTATTTTTATTTTAATTTCAAATTAAAATTAAAATTTTATTTCGATTTTAAATTAAAATAATGTATAATAATATTGATTAGAATATTTAAATTAATATTTTAAGTTATAATAAAATTAAATATAAATAAAATATTAATGTATAAATTAAAGTTATGGGATATAATATGGTTTTTTAAAAGTTAAATCGTACATAAAGGAATGAATTGATTCAGAGTGATGTGGCACAATATAACCTATTTAAATGAAGTTCACCGTTGGAGTAAAAAAAGAATGAGTTACTTCAAGATGATGTGGCACAGTTGACCCATCTAAAGAACCTATATTGAGTTCACCGTTGGAGATGCTCTAAGAAGTACCGGAAAAAAAAAATTGCAGCCGAATATATTATTAATATACTATATTAAATTTGATGATTTAAAAAAATCATATTCATATTAAATCTTTTATTTAATATAAATTAAATTAAGTTTTTATTAAATATAACATTTTTAATTTATTCACATATTAAAACTATTAATTTTTTTAATATTTTCAGCAAAATATTATTTATTTGGCATAAATATATTGATTTTCATCAATTTAACATTATTGTTGCAAAAAGCTAAATTATTCTCATTGCATTTTATGTTGCCGCTAAAATATATTTTATTTTTATCAATGAAAATTTATGTCGTTAAAAAGTTTTATTATTTATGGCGAAAAATTATTAGTTGTTGTCAAAAAGTTATAATATTCACAATGTAAATTACGTTGCCGTCAAAATTTTGTATTACCATCAAACAACAAATTATATTGTTATCAAAAGATCTGTATTATTTTCAGCAACAATAATTATTATTGGTACAAGTCATTTTTTCCTAGCGACAATAACATTATTGAAAATAAAATTTTATTGCAACAACTTAAATAAATAATTGCTATATGCATATTGTTGTCAACAAATTAATTGTCATTTTAAAAAAATTGTGAAATATCTTATTTCTTGTAATGCTTT
>JBBPBT010000899.1:1545146-1563539 GCA_037974875.1 Cicer bijugum | reverse complement strand
ATAAAATATTTAAAATAAGAAGTTACATTGAATATTTTTCCATAAAAATCATTTTTAACAACAAATTTTTTCAAAAAATATTTTCTTTATAATGAACAAATACAAGATAGCTCATTTTTTTATTTTAAAAAAAATTTATAACAAAAAATTTTAAAATTATTAATTATGAAAAAAACTTTTACAGAATTTTTAATTATCTATCTTTAATTTAAATAAAATAAAATAAATAAACAATCTAAGCTATAAGAAATACTTAAAAAGGGTCCTTAAAGGAGAAGTATTGTAGAGGGTAAATAATAGTAGTAACAGTAAACAAGGTAAGGACATAATAGTCATTTTCGAGGACCCACTTCATCTTTATAAGTTGTTTAATTTTCTTCATTTAAAGTGTTTTTTCTCTCCAACTCTCCACTATTCATTTCTTCATCATTTTCTCTCTCTACATTTTCTTCTCTTTTTTTAGTGAGAGAAAGCTTCACTCTCTGCTCTCTCATTCTCTCTCTTCTCATCTTCCTCTTCATTCTTTCACTTTGAATCTAAACCTTCTTCCGTTTTTTCCGTTACTGTTCAGGTATAACCAATCATTTCCTGATTTTGCTTATTTTTTTGATTTTAGGGTTTTTGTTGTAATTTTTTAACTGTTTTTGTGTTGGTTTTTTGCACAATGTTTTCCCTCTGTGCTTTTTTCTCGAGTAGATCTAGTAACTTTTGTGTTCTTCTGAAGTTGTTGTTCGTGATTCTGACTCTGATCTGTTTTTTTGGTTTTTGACAGTTTTTTTGTGTGATTGTTTTGTGAAGTTTTTGGTTGTGAAGGCATTTTGATACTTTTTTGGTGTTATTTTTGTGTTAACATGCTGCTTCTGCTTTTTATGCTGGAGTTATTTATTTGAGTTTTGCTTTTGGTTCAGTTGTATTTATGGATTTTTATCATGGTTTTGTTGTTGTTTTTTGGTTTCTGTTGCAATGTATGTGAAGATTCTCATTGTTTTTCGATGTTTTTATATTTTATTTTTGATTTTGTTGTTTTTTATACTATTTTTTTTGGTAGTTTATTTTTTGCGCTCGTGATTTTTTTTTTCCTTTTTTGTTAGTAGTGAAAAAGGTGGTGGCTACGGCCAAGAAATGGGTGGTCTGGTTTAATTATTTACTTTTGTATATTGTTTTATATTTTTGAAGTTGTCACCTATTTGTTGAATGTTTTAGTCTGAGTCATCATGAATAACTTGCCATTTTTGTTGTTGAGTTATTGTTTTGTATGTTTGTTATTATTGAAGGTTACTTGTTTATTTTGGAAAAACATAATGGTAAGTTCTGATGTTTATTTGATAAGTTTTTTCTGCGGGTCTTATGTGGATTCCATGTTTTTTATAATCTATTTAGAGAAGTAATGTTAGTTTGTATTGATTTTGTCATTTCATATACAGTTTATGTGTAATTTGATTGTATTTTTTGATGTTTGTGATGCACTTTTGATTTGCTTCTTGATCTGTTTGTATTGGCCATGTTTCTATTGTCTGTTGCCTGTTCACACTTCACATAGTAATGTAGTGTGTTGTGTTATGTGTGTGCAGCCTTCATAATGGTTAAGAAGAAGCGGACTGATGGTCCAAGTGAAAGCTCTGATGCTCCACCCCATCGTCCGGTTGAGAGGAGTGCCCCTCCTCAACAACAACAGGCTGCTGTAGCTGGAGTAGGACCTCAAGGAGGGCGAGGTTGGGGTCCCCAAGGTGGACGAGGGGGTTATGGTGGTCGTGGTGGTCGCGGAGCACCCCAACAACAGCAATATGGCGCACCTCCAGAGTATCAAGGAAGAGGAAGAGGAGGACCTCCCCAGTCCCTACAGCAGTATGGTGGACCTCCTGAGTATCAAGGAAGGGGAAGGGGAGGGCCTCCCCAGCCCCAACAGCAGTATGGTGGCCCAGCAGAGTATCAAGGCAGGGGTAGGGGGCCTTCTCAGCAAGGAGGCCGTGGATATGGTGGTGGCCGTGGTGGCCACGGTGGTGTGGGCGGTGGCCATGACGTCGTTCCTTCATATGGGGGCCCACCTAGGCCACCAGCACCCGAGCTGCACCAAGCTACATCCGTTCCTTATCAAGTTGGGGAATCTCCTCCACCTGCTCCATCTGAGGCTAGTTCATCTTCCCAGCCACCAGAAGTGTCCGAGGTGGAACAACAACTGGGGCAGATGACACTTCATTCAGAAGATACTCCCGCTCCTCCACCTCCTGCAAGTAAATCATCGATGAGGTTTCCCCTTCGCCCTGGAAAAGGGAGCTGTGGTAGGAAATGTGTTGTCAAGGCAAACCATTTCTTTGCTGAGTTGCCTAATAAAGATCTGCATCAATATGATGTAAGTTGCCACCTTTAATGATTGGTAATAATGGCTTATCCTTTAATTTAACACTCATTACCTTTGTTGCTGTTTTGTTGCTTAGGTAACAATCACTCCAGAAGTGACTTCTAGAGGCGTGAACCGTGCTGTTATGGAACAACTTGTCAGGCTGTACCGGGAATCTCACCTTGGAAAGAGACTCCCTGCATATGATGGCCGAAAGAGCCTCTATACTGCAGGGCCGCTTCCCTTTATTTCAAAGGACTTTAGAATCACACTTGTAGATGAAGATGATGGATCAGGAGGACAGAGGTTTGATTCTTGTTTATTGCCATCTCTTTTTGCATGCTCAAGTTAATCCATATTTGTTAATTTATATGTGTAATTGATTAATTGATTTTGTTACAGGAGGGATAGAGAATTCAAAGTTGTAATTAAGTTGGCTGCACGTGCTGACCTTCACCACCTGGGTCTCTTTTTGGAGGGGAGGCAAACAGATGCGCCTCAGGAAGCTCTGCAGGTTCTTGACATTGTTCTTCGTGAGCTGCCTACTACAAGGTTCCTGATTTTACATACATTTTGCTATATTACAGGCATTCTGGTTTAACTTGTTGTGTCTGCTGTTGCTAACTGTACTTTTGATGGAGCAGGTACTGTCCAGTTGGAAGATCATTTTATTCACCTGATTTGGGTAGAAGGCAGCCTTTGGGTGAGGGTTTGGAAAGTTGGCGCGGTTTCTACCAAAGCATTCGTCCTACTCAAATGGGACTGTCGTTGAACATTGGTGTGTAATTTCATTGTGCTTGTATAACTTGTATCTTTTTTCCCTTGATTCCCTATTCATTCATTTTGCTGAACTAATTGTGTCAAATCTAGTTACAGACTAATTGTTTAATTTTTATATGCAGATATGTCCTCAACTGCATTTATTGAGCCATTGCCTGTCATAGATTTTGTCACGCAGTTGCTGAACAGGGATGTCTCTACCCGCCCTCTGTCTGATGCTGACAGAGTAAAGGTTAGATTTGTTGATGTTCTTTCTTGCTCATCTTTGTTTCTATGACACATTTTTTGTAAACTTTATCTATTTATTGTCTTTGTAAAACTCCACTGTCAATGAACTTACATAAATAATTAAATTGTCAATGAACTTACATAAATAATTAAATATGTTTCTATGACACATGTGTTTTGTTGTGATTATATGTCAAGGTTACTTGCAGTTGGCAATGTAAAAAACCCTTCATTTAGTTTAATGGATTTCTTTGAGATGTTATTCTCTGCAACACCGCTCAAGAAGAAATGAGAATGATTATTGCACCTAGTCATCCAAATTGACTGTTTCTCTTTTTCTAATGACAGATAAAAAAAGCACTCCGAGGTATCAAAGTTGAAGTTACTCATCGTGGTAACATGCGGAGAAAATATCGTATCTCTGGTCTGACTTCACAGGCTACTAGAGAGTTGACGTGAGTAGTAGTGATGTTTTCAAATGATGTATATTAAATCTTTTGCCGATTTCCTTTGAACTTATGAATAATCATTTTAGATTCCCTGTGGACGAGAGGGGAACTATGAAGTCTGTTGTTGAGTACTTCTATGAGACATATGGTTTTGTTATTCAACATACTCAGTGGCCTTGTTTGCAAGTGGGCAACACACAGAGACCAAACTACCTACCAATGGAGGTAAATGTTCTCCTAAATTATCTCCTTTTGGCAGTTCAACTGTCAGTCCTTCCTTTGGTAGTAGCATTAATAGCATGTCTGGGTTATAGGTATGTAAAATTGTGGAAGGGCAGAGATATTCTAAAAGGCTGAATGAGAGGCAAATCACTGCCTTGCTTAAAGTCACCTGTCAACGCCCGCTTGATAGGGAACGGGATATCATGCAGGTCAGTGGAATGTATTCTTATCATATTGTGTATATTTTTTCATTGGTTATGTGTACAATTTTACAATTTGTCTGCTGGTAATGACATGATGATTTTGTATGTTGTTATTTATTTATTACAAATAGAATTTTTTTGTCGGGATATCACATATATTACATATTATATATTATACATGTACATTTTATTATTTATTGGCTCTTTAAGGTATGTTGATATGTTCTATGTAGAATTGGCATGGTTGTTAGTCAGTTCTTGTTTTGGAAATAACGGTTTATGGTGTTGCTGTCATTCCCTGCTTAATGCATCATGCGTTTGCTTTGTTCAGACTGTACATCACAATGCCTATCACGAGGATCCTTATGCTAAAGAGTTTGGAATCAAAATTAGTGAGAAACTTGCTCAAGTTGAAGCTCGCATCCTTCCTGCGCCATGGGTATTATATCTCACAACATTTACTATTATTAATAAATTGAATTATACCTTTTTTTCACTGTTTTTTTCCTGGTAATTGACATTATGGTTTCCTTTACAGCTCAAATATCATGATACAGGTAGAGAAAAGGATTGTCTTCCCCAAGTTGGTCAGTGGAATATGATGAACAAGGTATTCATATTTTCTTAATCTGTACATGCTGGTACGGACTAAATTTAATTGTCCAAGAATTTATGTACTTTTTGAAAGGCTTACAGTTCAATGAAACTGACCAATATTAGATTAGATTGCACCGTAAGCATGCTTTGTGCACAAGAGAACTTGTAATATATGTTAAGGTTGGCTTCTGTTTTTCATTCTCTTTGAATTTGAAATGATGTTATACTGTCAAATTGTTTCAGAAAATGGTCAACGGGGGAACAGTCAACAACTGGTTCTGCGTTAACTTTTCGAGGAATGTGCAAGACAGTGTTGCACGTGGCTTCTGCTGTGAACTTGCCCAGATGTGTTATATATCTGGCATGGTATGTATATCTTTTGCCTGGGCCATCTTTACTCGAACTTGTTGCATTACTAATCACTTGATAATTTTATTGTTGTTACATGATTCAGGCATTCAATCCAGAGCCAGTAGTTCCCCCACTTAGTGCACGTCCTGACCAAGTGGATAAGGTTCTGAAAACACGATACCATGATGCAAAGAACAAGCTGCAGGGAAGGGAGTTGGACCTGCTCATTGTTATTTTGCCTGATAATAATGGATCTCTATATGGTAAATGATGATTTTGACTGCAACTTGCAACTTTCTTCTGTTCTTATCAGACCAGTTTATAGCAAGCGACCTTAATATGTAATGATTTGTTATGTTATGCAGGTGATCTGAAACGTATATGTGAGACTGAACTGGGGCTTGTTTCCCAATGTTGTTTAACTAAACATGTATTTAAGATGAGTAAGCAGTATCTGGCGAATGTTGCGTTAAAAATTAATGTAAAGGTCGGTGGAAGGAACACTGTTCTTGTTGATGCACTTTCGCGACGCATTCCATTAGTCAGTGACAGGCCTACAATTATTTTTGGAGCTGATGTGACTCATCCACACCCTGGAGAGGATATGAGTCCATCAATAGCAGCTGTATGTTTTTGAATTTTATTTTATTTTAGTTAAAAGCAGCTCAAGGTTGAAGATATAGTCTTTTTCTCTACTTAAAATCTTTCTCTTTGAAATTATAGGTTGTTGCTTCTCAAGATTGGCCTGAAATTACCAAGTATGCTGGTTTGGTTTGTGCCCAAGCACATAGGCAGGAGCTCATTCAAGATCTTTTCAAACAATGGCAAGATCCAGTTAGAGGAACATTGACTGGTGGAATGATCAAGTAAGTCGTTAACTCCCTATCATATACGGACCTGTTAATTTAATGCACATATGGTTCACATGGTTGTTGCTGTTATATAGAAATTTAATAATATATATATTTTTTAACTTTTTGCTAGGGAGCTTCTTATATCTTTCCGGAGGGCTACTGGACAAAAGCCTCAGCGCATTATATTTTACAGGTATGTTATGTTTTGCAGTCATGTTCATTTTCAATTGTTTATGATAATTCTGAAACGCTGAAATACTACTTGCAGAGATGGAGTCAGTGAAGGACAGTTTTATCAAGTTTTGTTGTTTGAGCTTGATGCAATTCGGAAGGTAAATAATTATTGCTAGGATGGTTCAGCAATTTCAAAGAATAATTTAATTTGACCATGCTTAACTTTTTCATCTTACCTATTTCTCAATACCAGGCTTGTGCTTCCCTTGAACCCAACTATCAGCCTCCTGTGACTTTTGTGGTGGTTCAAAAACGTCACCATACTAGGCTCTTTGCCAGTGACCACCGTGACAAGAGTTCTGTTGATCGTAGTGGCAATATATTGCCTGGTATTTACTCTGACTTATTTTGCATGTTTTGCAATGAATTTGCTTCACAAGTCTGATGCAAAAGTACCCTTACTGGAAAATTTGCAGGAACCGTTGTGGATTCTAAGATCTGTCATCCGACAGAATTTGATTTCTATCTTTGTAGTCATGCTGGAATACAGGTTAACTTTTGCTCTTTTCTGGGTAGTAATAATTTAAATTTGAATTGTTATTGTGTCCTTATATAAATGATATTTGCAGGGGACGAGCCGTCCAGCCCACTATCATGTGCTGTGGGATGAAAATAATTTTACTGCAGATGCATTACAAAGTCTCACAAATAATTTATGCTACACGTAAGTAACAAACTAGTAATCCAATTCAGAATTTTCATTTGTTTTTAACTTAATGTCAATATTTGAACATGATATTGAATGCTTTTTTTGAGGAAACATGATATTAAATGTTGGTTACCTTTTATTATTTTCTGCAGATATGCCAGATGCACCCGTTCTGTTTCAATTGGTGAGTTTTCTTTCAATCATATTTGAGTAACTGACTAAATTCACGAAGTTATATAAGTTGTGCTTGTCATTAACAATGTGTATTTTGTGTGCCATATAATTGCAGTGCCCCCTGCTTATTATGCTCATTTGGCTGCATTCCGTGCAAGGTTCTACATGGAACCCGAGACTTCAGATAGCGGGTCTATGACAAGTGGTGCTGTTTCTGGTCGAGGTATGGGCGGCAGTGTTGGGCGTAGTACTCGGGCACCTGGTGCTAATGCTGCCGTGAGGCCCTTACCCGCATTGAAGGAGAATGTCAAGAGAGTCATGTTTTATTGCTAAGGACATATTTGAAGTACAAAGTCATTTTGCTGGTGTTTGTTGTGTTGGAAGAATAATCTTTTTTTAAGCGTGTTTGAACAATTTTCTCGTTTTGCTCAATTATCTGTCATCAATTCTCGTACTTGATGATACATACTATGATGTTTAATGTTTGGATTGTGATTTGAGACTGACTATATAGTTGTATGTTACATTGCTTTATGCAACATGGTGTTTATATTTATGTTGATTGAATTGAGGGAATTGTTCCTATCGGTGCCAATGTATGGCACTTCCTTCATAGCTACTGACTGACTCTCATTTATTAGCATCTGTTAGTGGACAGGCTTTCTTAACCAATGTCATTGTCGTTGGCTGTGGCTGTCTTCTATGCTTTCATTGTTGGATGGCACTTTTTATTGTTATCACTGTCAGGTTGTTGTCTCGAGATATTTATAATTAATAATTATTTGTTAGTATTTTATATGATCATAATTCTGTCTTCTCTTGCAAATCAAATTAGGGAATGGTTATCTATTCTCTTTGGGTATGAGTTAGTACATTAGTTTGTTAAGAGGATGATAAGGATAAAAAAATTATCAATACTCAAGTTGTAAGATTACTTGTTTGGAGCTGGGTTTTCTTCAAAGGCTTTTTTTAGGTGAATGTGACAGTTGATGAACTCTCTGGAGTGGTAGATAATGATCTGATTGAAGTCTTCAGAAGAAAAAATAATTAAATCTCAATTTGTTGAATCGATACAGATTAGATCATCTCAACCATCAAGTTATCAAAAACAGAGGGTTGTGCACTTTGAACCTATTACTTATCATGGTTCTCACAACCTTCTGAATCAACTCAACGTTGCAAGCTTTCTCAGTCGTGTGCATAAGGTGGCATGCTTGTAAAATTATTTATCAGTGACTATAAATTTGTAGAAGCCCTATTAACTCCACAGTACCAATACTTCACTTGTTTGTTACCTTCACGAATTAATGGTTAAATGATGGACAGACACCACCTTCTCATGTTTGATTCAAATGTGGGATGATCCAAATCAAAATTTAATTAGCAACTTTCTATGAGCACTCACATATATTTGTATTTTTAGTTTCTTTTAATATTTCCTATTAAAATATATCTAAATATATTAAAACTTATCAAATCACATTAGGAATGTAAATCCCAGTAATAATATTCCCAAAAATATTATTTCAAAAAAATGTGAATTGATACCTTATAACAAACACATCCTTAGAATATATGGTTATACCGTCATTCTTTTTCATGTTCGAAAAATACCAAAATGTATTTCAAATTTCACTAATTTGATGAAAGATTTTAATTATAGTTAAATGAAATTCAGGAATCTGTTCCCTACCTGCTTCAGTTTTTAAAACATTGATAATTAAAGATTTTAATAATTTACTAACAATAAAAAATCTATTGGATAATTTGAAATGAAACTCTATGTTAAGATTATTTTTTTGTTCACAGGGGAATTATATGCAGGAAGAAAAACAGTACAATGTAATACCAAAAGAAGAAAGATGGGTTTACTCAATTTAATTTAAATACATTTTCAATATAAATAATTTTTATACTATCAATCAATCAAAAGAGTTGAATCATTAAAAATATTTGTTTTTTATTACACATACTTTTAAAAATCACACATATAATTGATTATGTCGTATCCACTGTGTAAAATGTTTTACACGATAAGTGCACGTGAAAATTAAACTATTTCAACAAACTATACGAAAATCAGAAAACTGTTAAATAACAAGAACGTGTGGATTTGAAATGGAATAAAGCAAAGAACAAAAATGTTACCTAATAGAAAAACTTCATATCCCTTAAACATTCTTTGCCTCCACCTTTTTAAAGTCAAATAAACACAAAAAGTGCAATCTTTATTTGCTTTTCTCCTCATATTACCATATCTCACACATTCTTTTCTTGCATTATGTTCTCCTTTCATGTAAATGATATCTAAAATTCCTTATAAATATCTATCATCACAACTCAAAATATTACATGCAACAAAATTGTTCTCTCTCAACTTTTTTCTAAGTTATTAATTTGCAAGTGTTATTCAAATGGCTTCTACTTCAAGTTTAGGTTTGAAAAGATCAGATTCAATTGCAGATACAATGCCTGATGCTATGAAGCAAAGTCGTTTTCATATGAAGAAATGTTTTGCAAGGTACTCTCTCTGTGTAATATTATATTTTCTCCGAGCTCAAATATCAAAAAATGTTAAGTTTGACGAATTCAAATATAAGTCAATTATAATTAAATCTACTGTATTTAATATCATCGTTCCAAAAGTAATATTTAATTAATCTTTTTGTAAAACAAAATCTTATAGTAAATTAAATAAAGAAAAAGTAATTAATTTGAAGAATATAATCATTATTTTGATTACATCAAGAAAATTAAATGAAGTTAGCTAATATTCTTAACCAGTGTCCAATCATTAGTTTATATTTGAGTTTAGAGAGAATATATCGTTTAAGGTCATATATCGTTTATAGATGAATTACACTTATTTTCAAGTTAAAATAATGTTATGATATACAGTAGTAGATAGGTAAAAATACTAATGAATATAAGTCACTATATTATTAAAAAAAAGTTTATAGTTTAAATGTAAACAATTGACTTCGTTAGTTAATTTTATACCCTCTGTTATTTTTTTTTTTGACAAAATCGTATGATATAAAAATAATTTATATATAAGTATTTATATGAAAAGTGTTCATGATATAAACAATTAATTAAATTGTTTATTCAAATAGAAAATTAATATTCGTTTCAATATTTAAAAATGACAAATTATTTAACACAAAAACATATTCCAAATATAACACATGATATAAGAGGAACCAAATAATGTATGTTATATAGTGTTTTATGTTGTTTTTGTGTTCAAAATTTTGGCCTTTTCCCTTCATTTTTTTTAACTTTATACATGATGAAAAATGTGAAACAGATTGGTTGGAAGTGGGAAAAGGTTAGTGAGACTAAATCATATAATGGAAGATGTTGAGAAAACAATTGAAGACAAAAATGAGAGGAAAAAACTTTTGGAGGGTTTGTTTGGATACATCCTCAGTTGCACTCAGGAGGCAGCTATTGTTCCACCATATGTTGTTTTTGCAGTAAGGCCTAATCCTGGCTTTTGGGAATATGTTAAAGTGAATGCAGATGATTTGCAAGTTGATGGTGTTGAAGCTTCAGATTACTTGAAGTACAAGGAAATGGTATTTGATGAGAAGTGGTAAGTGATATTTCCACCATGTTTGGATAACTAATGGTTGTTATGAAGTGTTTATGTATAGGTTAATTTTATTAAAAAAGAAATTGAAATAAAGTTTAATTGTTTTTATATAAATTATAAATTATTTTCAAAATTTACTGTACGTGAAGAATTTTTTAAAATAAATTGAAAAAGTTTAGTTAAACACTTAGTATATATAAAAGCTTAATATTTATGTATAAATTAATTTTATCACAAAAGATAAAATAAATTCAAAATATTTTTATTAAGTTATAAACTATTTTCGTAAATTATCTTAAAAAGTTTATAAAAATTAGCTGAAAATAATATATAAATATGTTTATAAGTTATTTTTATAAATTCTTTTAAATAATTTTACAAATGTTTATGCTAATAAATAAATAGTCTGAGTGTTACGAACATAAAATAGTTTTTAATATTTAATTTTTTTAATTTTTTTTTGAAAAAAAAAACCAAAACTATTGTTTGTTTGTCACAACAAATTTTTTTATTTTTTTTTTAAACCATCTACAAAAATAATTTTTATAAGAAATTATTCAAAACAACTTAATAACAATTTTTATGTTATTTTCAGATTCAAATAGTTTTTGAAACCTAGAACAAATAAATAAAAATTTCGTAAGTTGACACAAATTATTTTTTGCTAACCATTCTATTTTCTTTGTGTGAATGTTAAGTTGACTCTTTGATGAGGATAATGGTGAACAATACATGAGTTGAATTTGTAGGGCAAATGATGAAAATGCTTTGGAGATAGATTTTGAAGCTATTGATTTCACCACACCACATATGGCTCTTTCATCTTCTATTGGAAATGGACTTGATTTTACTACTAGAATCTTGACTTCAAGGTTGACTGAGAACTCACAATGTGAAAATCCATTGCTTGATTATTTATTAAGCCTTAATCATCAAGGAGAGGTATGTAAATAAAGGCATAAGAATATAACTATTGAGAAAAAAAAAATAAACTTTGATTCTTAGACAATTGATATACTATCACAATCACAGTAGTCCTTGAATGTATTAAAATTACATAAACATATTAAAATTTGTTTTATTATTTATTTTGGTTCTCAAATATGTCTTTTGTTTGTTAATTCTCGAATGTATTTTTGATTAAGATATTTGATCGAATAACTTAGTAAGAAAAGAGACACTTGAAATTTGAGTGTAAATTCAATACTTTTAAGGACTATAGTGACAATATTTTATGCATTTAGAGACTATAATAACTATTTATTCATTGGAAAAAAATAGTGAAAATTAATTTTAACAAATAAATAAAAACTTTATATTGTTGTTACCATATTGCAGAATCTTATGATAAAAGACAGTTTGAATACAATACCAAAACTTCAGCAAGCACTAAAAATAGCAGAAGCATATGTATCTGCACATCACAAAGACACACCATACCAGAATTTTGAAAGCAGGTCAATATCTTAACTCTTTTTGATTATATTTTTGTATTAATGAATAAAAAAGTACACAAAAAATATTGGAGAAAAGGTCAACACTTTCAAATTGAGTTGAATATATACTATAATGCTTGTGAATTATATGTTTTTAGATCAATGTATTTCATATGAAAATTCTTATAGTACATGCATGATGCAACATTTGGGATCAAGATTGCAGGCAGTACTGCAATTTGGATTTTTTCTGATGATCTGATCAAGATTAGACAATTCAATTTTAAAATTCGAAAAAATATTTAAAAATACTGACCGCAGGACTACATGCAATCTAAATCCTAACATTTAATCTAAATTAAAAATTATTAAAGTTCGAATATAATCTATTTACATTGTCAATGTAAAAATATTTTTTATAGTACCATTCAATTATAATCGTCAAATTATGAAAAATATTTTCTTTAATCGTAAATATTTATAAAATCATACATCTGATTATTTGCGATTTATTTAAAGTTTACAAGGTGTATAAAAATTAAACTCTTTTACATTATTATTGGGCAAAACTATTTATATAATTGATAATATTTATTTATGTGTGTAGGTTCAGAGAATGGGGATTTGATAAAGGGTGGGGAAACAATGCAGGAAGAGTTAAAGAGACAATGAAAATGGTTTCTGAGGTATTAGAAGCAGCAGATCCAATTAAATTGGAATCACTTTTTAGCAGGCTTCCAAACATGTTCAACATTGTTATTTTCTCTATTCATGGATACTTTGGTCAAGCTGATGTTCTTGGATTGCCAGACACTGGAGGACAGGTTTTAATCACTCTTTTTTCAATCAAAACTTTGTTGCCTAATTTTTGAAGCTCACTTTCCTCATTGTTGTACTAATTTGAGATAGTGATCTGATCGATGTTTGTTTGGCCAAAACATGAGAAAACAATATGAGTGTCTCAAATATACTCTTATTTGTTTTCATTGATTTTTTATCAAACTGACACCAATCAGATCATTCTCATTGCATATTGCGGAAAATTACAGTTTGTTCAAATTCTGCAACGTTATAGACATTATTTAACAACACTTTGTACTAAATAGCGTATCGCAAAACAATTTGTTCAAATTCTGCTACGCTATTGCGCTGCCATCACCACTATGTGATGACACTGACTATTGTCAATATTTGACAACAGTCTACTGCTAGAAGACCGCGTTTGGTTTTCTAAACAGTTTTTAAGTACTAGTCCACAGTAAAATTTGTTTTTTCAGCGTGATTAAATTTTATCAAAATTATGGTTAACTTTTTTTGTGCTTGTGTAAACAAACACTATAAAACATTAAAAGTTTTATCAACTAAATAATATTTTCCATTGTTGGAATTAACAGGTAGTATATATTCTTGATCAAGTAAGGGCATTGGAAGAAGAGTTACTTCATAAGATTGAATTGCAAGGCCTTAATGTGAAGCCTCAAATTCTTGTGGTATGTTACTAACTACTAATAAAAAAAAAAATTTAAAAATACAAATTATTTTACTTAGAAAAAATTCATAAAAAAGTATAAGCCATTACATTTCTTGTATTCATCATTTGATCTTATGTTCCATGCATGCATAGGTTACACGTTTGATACCAAATGCAAAAGGAACAACATGTAACCAAGAGCTTGAACCTATCATCAACACTAAGCACTCTCACATTCTTAGAGTCCCTTTCTATACAGAGAAAGGAATTCTTCACCAATGGGTGTCGCGTTTCGATATCTATCCTTATTTAGAAAGATTTGCTCTGGTATGTGTGTTCTATTAGTTTTTAATTGTTGCTTTTGTAGAAGAATTTTGTTTCTATTTATTTTTTGTTTTTCAAAATTCAATACAATATTAACTATTGTTTTGCCAATAACTATTTATGTATAAATAACTTTAAAATGACAACTAAAAAGGAATGAGATGTATTTGATAAAAAAATGCAATAGAAAATGTGTTTATGTAGTTATGTTCCACTTTTTGCTCATGTTTTTATCATAAACAGGATGCTACTACAAAGATTCTTGAACTTATGGATGGAAAGCCTAACCTCATCATTGGAAATTATACTGATGGAAATTTGGTTTCATCCTTAATGGCTTCTAAACTTGGTGTAACTCAGGTTAGCTTGATTTTGACTTTAAGTTTTGTTTGGAGAAACAACTTCTTGATTAAGCATTTATAGCATAAGTGCTTATTTGTAAGCTATTTCTATAAAACAAAATATAAAATAACGTCAATCTGGTTTCATAAACTATTCTAAAGAGTTTATGAAAATAAGCTGCAAACAACTTAAGGACAAGACATGTCATAAGTTCTTTTTATAAACTCTTTCAAATAGGTTCACAAGTGGTTATATCAGTAGATAAATCCAAATAAGTTGATCCAAACAGACACTTAGTGAAAAATGCAGCAGGGTACATGTACATTATTTTCCTATTACTACTTTTGAACTAAAACTTGTGTGATATCAATGATGATTGAAGGCAACTATTGCTCATGCTTTGGAGAAGACCAAATATGAAGATTCAGATGCCAAATGGAATAGTTTTGATGAAAAGTATCACTTTTCAAGTCAGTTCACAGCTGATATAATCTCAATGAATGCTGCTGATTTCATCATAACTAGCACTTACCAAGAAATTGCTGGAAGGTTAGCCTTTTTCCTATTGAATTATACCATTCTTATATAATATCTTATGGTAAATATCTTCATGTCTAAATATATATTTTTAGTTCATATATATATATATATAGATATCACTTTTTGCATTTAATTCCTATAGTTTTTTGTGTTGCGTGTTTAGTACTTGCAGATATATCACATTTTTGTTTTTTGTTGTTTTGTTTTAGTCTCTTCATCGTGAAGTAACACTTTTCGTTGTTTTGTATCACCAGTAAGGATAGGGCAGGACAATATGAAACTCACAGATCATTTACCATGCCGGGACTTTGTCGCGTAATCTCCGGCATTAATGTATTTGATCCAAAGTTCAACATTGCTGCACCAGGAGCTGATCAATCTGTTTATTTCCCTTTCAATGAGAAAAAACAAAGATTGACCACTTTTCAACCTCTCATTGAAGAACTACTTTATAGTAAGGTTGAAAATGAAGAACACATGTGAGTCTTCTTAACATCCACTTTTTATGTTATAGTAACGAGAACATGTCATTCGTAATTCCATTACTCAAACTTGTTGGGTTTGACTCACAATTTACAACATAAATCTTATAAATTGGATTGTAGTATTTAAACACAAATTGTTATCTGAAACTCTAAACTTGAATTATAATAAAAAAAAAAGTATGGCATATGTTCTGTAGTCGGAGGCTTAGGCACAATTCCATAGTATTTAAATACATAACATAATTTGTAACTCTAAACTTGAATCATAATACAAAGGCAATGCAACCTCTTTGCAGTAAAAAACTTAGGCACAATTTCGTAGTACTTAAACACAAGTTGTAATATGTAACCCTAAGGTTAGTCATAATAGAAATGTACTGCAATTGTTCTGTAGTCAGAGACGTAGACAAAATTGACTGAATCGAGACTAATGTTCTAACAAAACTAAAATGTGTATGGAACAGTGGATTTTTGGAAGACAAGAAGAAACCAATAATCTTCTCAATGGCAAGATTTGACAAAGTGAAAAACATGAGTGGTCTAGTTGAGTGGTATGCAAAGAACAAAAGGCTAAGAAATTTGGTAAACCTTGTGATTGTTGGAGGATTCTTTGATCCGTCTAAATCAAAAGACAGAGAAGAAACAGAAGAAATCAAGAAGATGCATTTCTTGATGAATGAGTACAAACTACAAGGTCAATTCAGATGGATTGCTGCACAAACCGATCGATATCGCAACGGAGAGCTTTACCGATGCATCGCGGATACAAAAGGAGCTTTTGTTCAACCTGCATTGTATGAGGCTTTTGGTCTCACAGTCATTGAAGCTATGAACTGTGGATTACCAACTTTTGCAACAAATCAAGGTGGTCCAGCTGAAATTATTGTTGATGGTGTCTCAGGTTTTCATATTGATCCTCATAATGGAGATGAATCAAGTAACAAAATTGTTGAATTCTTTGAGAAGTGTAAGACTAATGTTGAACATTGGAACATAATCTCAAAAGGTGGTCTTCAAAGAATCAATGAACGGTAAGTTATAATCAACAAAAGTACTATTTTTTCACTATTAGAAATTAGAATTGTTAATATTATCATTATTTTAATGAAGATAGGAATCGAACCTGCAACTTCTTAACTCCTCCACCCGAGCCACTAATATTTCCCATACCAGTCTTGCATAAAGGGTAGACTCAGGCTTAAAAGAAAATCCTCTTAAAAGCTATAGGTTAGACTTAGACCTTAAATTTTTTTGTAGGTAAGGTGCATGCCTTGCAAAACCTAGTTTGACTTACCCTCTTCCCACCTTTACCTCTGACAAAATTACTACTTCAATTAGCAACATTCATATATGGTTGGATTTGTTATCTTTATTATTGTTTGTGTTTTTTCTTGTAGTTATACATGGAAGATATATGCAAAGAAAGTGTTGAATATGGGATCAATTTATGGGTTTTGGAGAAGGTTGAACAAAGAACAAAAGTTGGCAAAGGATAGATATATCCAAATGTTTTATAATCTTCAATTTAGGAACTTGGTAAGTTTGTACATATAATCCTTCATTTGTTCTGAATTTAAGGCTCCATTTGTTAGAGTTTTTATGAGTTTTCAACTGTTTATTATAAATCTTTAAAAAAAAATCAGAATTTTAAATGAATCTTAAATCTGTTTCAAACCGTCAAACTTTAAAGATCTTAAAAATTATTTTGATAAATAAATTATTTTTCAAAATAATGTTTTTATTTGGATAAACAAACCGTCAAATACAAAATATTTTTTTCTTAAATTTATGCAATACTAAATAAGTATTGAAATATTATGCAAAAATTTAATTGCTTGGCAGGCAAGAAAGGTACCAATTCCTAGTGAGGTACCTCAAGATCATCAACTAATGTCAACAACTCCAGCCAAAAAATCAGAAGCAAAAGCACAACCTACTTTCAAAGGGACTGATGAAGCACAAGCAAAAGCTGAATCATCTAAAACCCAAATAATAGCACCACCATCCAAAATCAATTCTCACTCAACACCAAGGCAAGTCATATATACAAATAGCTTAGACCTCATCTGTCAAACTAAAAAATATGCTACAATTTACCTAAATGAAAAATGGTTCAATTACATTTTTCGTCTCTAACCTTAAATATTATAATTGTACAACTTTGTTTGGAAGACTTCAATAACGTAATTGGGTCTCCCAAGTATACTTTTATGTTACAATCATATAGTATGCCGATTTGGCCAACACGTGTTGCACTTGAATATTCATCTCTTGTTACTCTAGTGTGTCACGTAGGACACTGACATTAAAAATTGGACGACATTTAAATAATCAAAATTGCACAATTGTTATACTAGATGGATTAGGAAATAAAAATTAAAATGGAAAGACTATTTGCATGCCATGTTAATAAATTTGAAAAATATGTTTGATAGGATTTAAAAGAGAAAGAAAATTATATAAATATTTTGCATGTATTAATTGGTGTTTGGATTTGTAGGGATAAAGCTTCAAGCAAGGAACTAGTTGCTTCTAAAGAAAATGGGGGTGTTTTGTTTGGATTAAGGTGGTTGCTTCCAGGAATTGCTTTTATGTTAATTATTCATTACCTCACTATATATTTGGAACGTTTATTCACAAGGGAGCAATAATAATAATCTCTAAGATGGAGTCATAATCAAATGTGAATTTAATTTTAGTTTTAATTCATTTGTAACTTTACCTTCTTATTTCAATTTTATATTGTAAATGATTTCAGTGTTACATAACAAGTGCCATTTCAACAATGCACATTGGAATTATAGTGGCATTTGAAGTCAAAATATTTCAAACTATATTTAAATCCTTAGGGTTGTATTGATTTCTTTGAATAATTAATTGTTAATGATAGTCATGTACAACACCAATAATTAATAATGATTTGTAATTGTAACTTCTAATTAATATTATGTAGGCTTTTAATTTATTATACTTTTATTTGTAGTTATGATATTTACAATATATCAATAATTAATAAAAATAATTTAATAACATTATTATTCTTTATTTTAATTATTATTATTTTTAAGACGTGTGAAATGGTAAAATGTAACTGTTATTTTGGGATAGAGTATATTAG
>JBBPBT010000899.1:1491651-1508069 GCA_037974875.1 Cicer bijugum | reverse complement strand
ATAAATTATATAAAATATTCTTTCTATATATTGATTATTTATATGTAATTAATTAAATTATAAAAATGAATAATTTTTAAAGTTAAAATTTAAATTATTGTAATTTAATGGATATTATTCATTCTACTTTATCGTATTATATATCACATTATTTAAAATATATAAAATTAATATCTTTTTGATTAAAAAATGTCAGATTTTTTAATAGATGATTAATTTTGCAAATTAATAAAAATATAAAAGAAAAAAATCACAATTAATAATAAATAAATAAATAAAAACACCACCCCTGAAACTAGAAAGTGTATATTAGAGATTATCAGCTTGTTAAACAAATTATGAAAATGAACATGTCCAAAAGGCTTTGTAAACATGTGAGCTAGTATATTAGAAGATGACATTGAAAGGGGTTTTATGATGTTGGCCCGTAACTTCTCACAGACAATGTGAAAATTAATTTCAGTCTAATTTCTTCTTAGGTAAAAAAAAATATATGATGTTGAGTTCTTGAAGGATGTATGTAACCATTGTAATTCACAGATAAAAATTTGAAAGAACAACATTATATAGTGTTGTATTGTTCTTTTAATTTTTTTAAAATATCAAATATATATCAAAATATAGAATTAATCTTTCAAATCTCTCTCTTCTAAAATCCTTAAAAAAACAAACTTACAAACACATCTAAAGAAAAAGAAAAAAATCAATTAAATTATATTAGTCAACAATTTTACCCCTATGTCATTTTGTAATTAAAATAGATAAATATGTATTTTGGTTGGAAAATACAATATTTAATTATAATATATAGTATATGGATACTAGATATAATGTACACTAGAAGTAAACAATAGAAGATACACAATAGTTTTAAATATTTGAATTTTATCTACTATGAATATACTAATAGAAACTACCTTGGGAAAATCATACATATTATTTCTTCAAAGTTTTATACATCTCATTTTGAAATTGTCAATTTGTCAAGGAAAATATTTAAAGTGAAAAATATTTCAATGTATAAATCACATGTAGGAATTTTTTTATCATTTGTCAACTAATTAAGCAAATGTCTTTCATGAGTCAATTAATTAAAAGATAAATATGTATAGTCATTAGTAGTGTGTCTTAAAAATATCTTCAACATAAAAATTAAAAGTATATTACAATACACTAATTATAAAATTTTGTATAAATCATATATAAGATATCTTATATAAATGTATGCTAGTACTATTGTAAACCATGATTGCAATTAACTCTATGATTTTGCTTATATGTAGATTTGATGGATTTAACAATTCCAATTAGGGGAGAAATTCAGTTGCAAGGCTTCATCGAGTAACGACTTAAGATGGAGAGACAAAGTAATATGCATCTTCATCATGTTGATGATCGCTTAAGAATCAAGCTCCACCATATCAAAAAAAAGACATATCTTATTTTCCATTTCATAATTCACGAACAAGGCCCTAAAGTTCTACGACCAAAGTTGCACAAACATCCGGGGACAAACTTGCCATTAATATCGTAGATAAGGCCACCAAAAGCCATAAATATGGACTTATACGAATTAATTAGTTAAAAGATAAATACATATTTTATCAATATTGTATTTCTTAAATATTTTCCATATAAAATTTAGAAGAAAATTATAATATATTAAACTAGTCGTGAGATACATATTTTCAATATTATATTGATTAAAAAAAATTGATATTTCTAGAATAAATTAATTAAAAGAGAAATATACAGTTCATTAGGAGTATGTATTAAAGATCTTGAATATAAAAATATGATAAAAAAATATTATACACAAATTATAATTTACAATCATACACAAAATAAATATTTTGTCACGGACAGTGGCGGAGCTTGACTAATAAGCTTGGGGTGGCCGACATAAACATATAATGTTGGCCACCCCATTTTTTTATTTTTGAAAACTCATTATCATTTTCTTCAATTCTTGAATTCTCGAAGATAGTTTCAGATTTAAAAGTTATAATTTCTTCATCTCTTTCATTCTCACAAATTTTCCTCTTGATAAAAAATCAATTCTTTTACTATTTTTCATGCTCACAAACTTCTTTAAATAAACCAATTAAAGAAACATAAAACATATTTTCAGTGAAAATTAAATGAAAACAATAATCGAACACCTTATATGCAACAAAAAAAACTCGAATATCCTATATATAAGCAAAAAATCAAACACCTTATGTGCAAAAAAAAAAGTCAAAAAAAAAAATAACAATAACATCTAATTTGAAACAAACTCCAAATAAACAAAAACTCAAAAACAAAACTCCTATCAAACACAACTCAAAAACAAAACTCCAAAAATAGGCGAAAACATTTCTAATTTTTTATTTCAATTCTTATTTCAAAACAAAAAACTCCAACCAAAACAATTCTGATTTCAGATGATAATACTAATAGAAATCCGAAACTTTTAAGTTTTGACGAACGGACAACCAAGCGGAGGCGAAGGCGACTGGACGAGGGCCGAGGGCGACTGAGCGAGACGCGAAACTGAACGTGCGACTGAGACGATGGCGAAACCGAGATCCGAACCTGGGCGAGATGCGAAGCTGATGAATCGTGTGTTTCACAGCAGGATCGTGTTCGCTCTTCGCAAGGCAGGAGGGAGAGAAACATGAACACTTGGATCAGAAAGAGAGAAGAGAGATTTAGGTTTAAGGTATAATGGTAATTTCTTAGTTTTAATGAGTGTAGTTTAGACATTTTAACTATACATTTTTTTTCGTTGGGGTGGCCGCGGCCCCCCTTAGTCCCTACTAAGCTCCGCCGGTGGTCACGGATCAAATATTTATAATTTTAGACAATGATTTATACCTAAATAATGTTGAATTGTTATATATATATTATTAATATAAATATTTTTTTATAATATCAATTAATCACGATCGTTAGATTATTAATATTGACTTTTGTCATATATAGTTATAGTTATCTTCATGATTTGTCGAAAATATTATATTTAAATAATTTCACTTAAACTTTATTAACATTTGGTTTTTTATACAACTTTGATAATTTTTTATTTATTTATAGATGGATGAAAAGACAATATTGTCCCTGGTTATGTGTATAAAAACTCTCAAAATTTATCTTTTCTTTTTTTCACCCATATCATTCGAAACTTTCATTTGTTCGAATCAGTAAATTGCAAATATTCCAACATTTCAAAATATTCGAAATTGAAAAGTAAGAAAAAAATTGAAACTTTCGAGCAACATAAAATTTTCGAAATGCAAACATTCAAAAGTTTCTAGCAATCACAAACCTTCGTAATGATGAAATTCGAAAATTTTCAGCAACTTCAAAGATTCAAAATGCAAACATTCGAAACTTTCTTAGAATCTGAAAGTTTCGAAATGAAAAAAACTGAAACACATTAAGTATTAAGTTTCGAAACTTTAAAATTGATGGAAAATTTTGAAACTGTTTCGAGGGTTTGGCATTCAACGAAACTTCCGAAATTAAGTTTCGAAGGTTTGAGATTGAATGAAAGTTTCGAAATGCAATTTTTTTTAGTGTTTTTTTCCATTTTTTTTTTAATATTGATATATTGATATACTGCAATGTCTAGAATGAGAGGTGCATTTGGCCAAATTATTCGTAACATTGTCCAAGCGTGGGAGATGATAATGGTGATGGGACAGAGAGAATTCTACCAATAGCTTCAAATAGACGACAAAATGAAGCAAACCGTCCAATTAGGCAACGTCGTTGTAGACAGGATGATGTCGCTGAACTTGCACATATGGACGAGGATGTCCCTGAAGCTGCACATATGGAGGAGGTTGAGTAGCAGTATGTTGAGCCTGAGTAGGATCAGCAGGTCGGATTCGCCAGATGACCGATGGTGACATATGCATTGACACAGTATGAACACCATGTGGCTCAGAGGATATGAGAAGGAGATGTATATTTTAATTAATTTATAATAAGTATTTATGATATTTAGTATATATTTTTTTATGATATTTAGTATATACTTTTATGATATTTAATTAATTATTTATTTAAATAAGAATACATATTTATTTTTATATTCTTTAATTACTCACAGGATCGTGGATCGTTAAAAGTTATTATTCAAGGATTGAAGTTTAATAAGTTTTCTAAAGTTCTTGTGCCAGATCCTGTATTGCATTGGATTCGGGAATTTGGACTGTTACATCTCTCTTTAGCTTATCTCACTATGGCTGATGCTGGTCTAATATCTGTCTTTGTTGAAAGGTGACATAAAGAGACCATCTCATTTCACATGCCATTTGGAGAGATGACAATCACATTGGACGACGTGGCGACTCTTCTTCATATATCACCTCTTGGTTAATTTTTTGATGCACCTATAAATATGAGTACTAATAATGCTGCCATAGCTGCCCATGAGTACTTAGGTGCAACATGGGGGGAAACACTAACATAGATTAATTATAATAGATGTGTCCAATATATACTGCAATAGTTGTGTAATTTATATATTCGTCTCATTCAGACTAACCAGTTTGAGTGTGCGGCTATAACATACATGTTGCATTTAGTTGACATCACTATTTTCGCTGATAAAATACATACACGTGTGGAGGCGAAATATGTTAGTATGTTTATTGAGTTAGATGCTTATCGGGACTATTCCTGGGGTACCGCAACATTGATTTTCCTATATGACAATCTGAGAGATAGAGTTGTCCACGACATTCGACAGTTGGGAGGTTACATGACCCTATTACAAGTATTTATTTAATTATTAATTTATTTACTTATTTATTTATTTATTTGTGTTATATATGCCTTTATTTATGGTGCATTACTAGATTTACGAGCACTTTCCTAGCATTAGTAAACGGGGTGATAGAGGAGTTGTTCATGCACATCTTCCAAGAGCATGTAGGTGGACTGCGAAACATGTTGTTGAAGGTGGATCGATGACATATCGTCGAAGACTTGATACTTTGTCGCTCGATGATTTACTATTTACACCATATGTTGATGATCGAGTTAATCATCTGTTTGTGAAGATTTCGATCTTCTCCGGATACCTTCAATGTGGTGGAGTCACAGTCCCGTATCTGTTACAGCGATGTCTTCGACAGTTTGGTCGTATTCAGTGCATTCCGCGTGACATTTCTGGGATGCTGAACAATAGAGATTGAGAGTGGCAGTCTACTATGAGATCATTTGTACCCTGCTGCCTTTCAGAGCCTATATCTTGTTGTGACTTTTCCTTGAGAGATCATTGCATACTACTATGCATAGTACTTAAATGTATCACATCATTTGATCCTCCATCCACTTACTACTGCACCTTCGAGTCCATCTATTGTTGCACATTCGAGTCCACATACTGTTGTTGCACATGTTGGTGCATCATCTTCTGTACATCCTGGTAGAGACCATAGAGTAGCTGAATTTGCACGTAGGGCCTTAGATTTGGTAGCTCCATTTAGTGAGGTTCACAACATATTAAGTTAATTATGCCGCTTGTACGATGATTAGTTATTGTGTTTGTAAACTTGTGTTTATGATTTTTTTTATAAATTTTGTTATTTATGATTTTTTATGAATTTTGAGTTAAAACGTAAATAATAAATGATAAAACGTAAATGCTAAATGATAAAATGATAAATGATAAAATGTTCAAACATAAATTATAATATTCAGTCAATGAAATACAAGATGATTTGATAAATGATGAATCAATGTGTTTCCAATGCTTCATACGTCCTGCATAAGCTATTTCGATGTCTTTGCACACTCACTACAAAAATCTCTCCATTTTTGCGAGGTAGGTGACAACAGACAATCAAACTTCAATTTGATCTGAACAACAAAATATTAAACATTAATTTATTTGAAGACCAAAATATTAAACATTAATTTATTAAACAATACTACTAATCTTAAATTTTATCTGTACCTAATGATTTTCATTTACGAATCCAATTGCTAGTAAATTGATAAGAGAAGACTTTTTGGATGGTACTTTGTTTAGCGAAAAGAATGTCATATTTAGATTACGAGACAACGACATCTATATGACATTATATAGTGTTGTTATTACGTAACCCAAGTCTGGTATAGCCATCCACTTATATTTTCCTTGACCACCCAATCTTGAAATTTTCAATGAGTTCTGCACTAAATCAATACTGTCATCGAACACATTGGGATAAAGGTCTTGATGTAGATGGATCTCTTTATCTAGTTGCGTTCAAACTAAAGGCCAAAATTCTTTAATCCAACCTAACAATGATGCAATTGCGCGAAATCCACAATTTCCATCAGGCACAACATCTATTATCTCTTTAATATACTGATGTATAAAACTAGGAAAATTTATCTTAAATGATTGTCTTGCAGAATTCTGTGATGGTTGCCTTGCAGAACGTTGAGATGATTGCTTTGCAGATTCTTGAGAGGCATCAACATACTCTCAATATGAAGGATCACGAGGAGTATCAAATTCTTTTTTCCTTTTACTAGCTCCTTTGGTTCTCACCTTCTCAAGTGGTACAAGTATTGGTGTTGTATATGGAAATATAAATGCACGCTCCTTTGCCCTGAATATCCTTTGACCAACAATATTTTGTTTCTTCATGTACGCTTTCATTGCTTCCACCTCTTCTGAAAAGTCATATTCTGATAAAGATTCTTCATCCTTCAATTCATGGTCAATGCTTAAATTTCTCCAAAAAATATGAATGCTATCTATAGGGATAACATTACCAGATATCTGCAACTTTGCTAAGTCACAAGTACATGGTAATCCATGAGTTGATCTGATTGAGCAGCCATACTTTATTTTGTCAGTACCTACAATCTTCACTCTCTGTAACTATTTGTCAATTTTTTTTAAAAACTTCCCTTGATATACAATGATGTAGACTTCAAAAAAATGGTGAATTATACTCGTACTCAACATCGATGATGGCTTTGTGAAAAGACGATTCAATGATACAGTCTTGGTTCTTCAACATCATATTCACAACATCCCAACTTTTACACAAATCACCAAAACTAGTTTGTATCATGTTTTTCAATCTCCAATGAGCAAACTCAACTCTACAAATAAATTAAATAACACAAATTAAAACAAATCACATAAATTAGTAAATCGTATTTTCTAAAACAAAACAAATCATAATTTAAAAATACATGTTAGATGTTGTGCTCCTCAGATGCATTACTCTATTGGTCCAAACCTTGACAAATCTTTCTTTGTAATGTGTCAACCATTAATCTTTTACATGATCAACAAAAAGGATAATATCGACACATACTAGTTCAAAGTGTTGCAAGTGATGATCATACTCCTCCACACTAGTCGAATATACAATTTTTTTCTCCATAAATCCATTACTTCATCTTTTCTATCATTTTTCACATATTGTTTGCATCTTGCCCCAATATTTTTTTCAATATGAAAACGACATAGCAAATGAATTGAAGTAGGAAACACAACACTAATGACATTCATCATGACAAAATCTGTATCAGTCACAATAACTTTAGAAATTAAAGTCTCAGAGACGGATAACTGTCTTACCTTTAAATGCCATATAAAGTTATCTTGTCGCTCTTGTTCCAAGTAAGCAAACCCAACCGAAAATGTCAAACTAGTAGATGTGACACCGACAATTTCCAGTAATAGTAATCGATATCTATTTGTTTTCTATGTGCTATCACATATCAAAACAAAATGAAATGTGTTTTTCATCTTCTTATCCAATGTACATAATTTTTTTGTTGTATTAACTTCAGCAGATGCTGTATTTCTGTGTACGAACCTCTCAACGAAGCTCGATAAGTACTCCTTGCTTTATATATTTGACTGAGAATTGAGAGATTAGCTTTATTTCTCTCTTTCAAAGCATTGAAAATAAATCTTGGTATTTTAAACTCTGTTTCAAATCTTAATATCTTAAATGGAAAGAAAAGAAAAAATTAAAGGTATTTTAGACTCTATCATTCAAATTGGTTAGTCAAACTTAACTTGTTTTTCCTTTATCTTTTTACCTAAATGAATAATTTTCATATGGATCTATTTTATTTATATACTTTTTTGTTATATCACCACTCAAGTACGATGTTGTTTGATTTTTACGTCTTGTTGCAGTGTTTATTTTATTCAGATCGATTTATCTTTAGTCTAAATCAGACATATTCAATTAATGAAATAAACGTCGTCAACAATGTTGATTAGAAGATATGGGTATTTTAATCATTTTAATCTTTTTAAATTTGTAGATATTTTATTATTTAAGATGTTGTGAATTTATTTACAATCTACTATTTTCAATTTTAACAAATTTATATTTATATTGTTATAGATTGATATATAAACTTTTTAATTAAGACACTTTTATTGGATGTTAAGGTCACCCATCATTTAAGTCCTTTATGGCTTTATCACTCGTGAAGCTATTGCACTTTAATTTTTTTAATAAACAATTTATGTCTTTCAATTCTACAACGATATTTTTTTTGACTAAATTTAATTCCCAAAAGATAGATAATAAATGATTTTCATCAATTAAAAAAAAATATCGTGTATTATTTTTATACAGAACCTTGAAACGACGTCGTTTGATAACACTTCAAATACTAGCAGTGCTGCAAACTCACGCTACATTCTCACACAAAAGCGACCATTTCAGATTTCAGCTAGGGCACGCCTCTTCTCTGCATCTTTCTCTCTTCGCGGCCTCCTCTCAGATTTGCGCCGCATCGGTACTTTTCATCGTTTCTATTCATTTTCTTATGCTTTTATGCACTTCATCATATTCGTATTTTACATGTTTACATAGTTTTTTTTGTTTTTGTTTTTAATTTTGCAGATTTCGAACGGATTTTTGTGCTTTCTTATTGATTTTTGCGTTTTCGTTATTTATTTTATCATTTATGATTGTAATTATCATCATCATCGTAAGGATTTTGAATCTGTTTTGATGAACTTAGAAAGACCTGACTCTGTTATTTTGATTGTAATTATCATCATCATCGTAATATTTGCTATTTCTTTTGATGTTGCTGATTTATTTGATTTCAATATTTAGGGTTTTGATGTGGTTTGTGTGGTGTCAAATTTTTACGTGCAAATTGACATGAGGGGGAAATTGAGTACTGATTAGAAACAGAGGAAGTGCTTTTTGCAATAGTATGCTATGTTTTTTTAATTAATTTTTTCTCTTAAGGGTTGACACTGCTTGTTTCATTACTAGTTTTTGTGAGAATTTGTGGATGCAGCTGGGATTGTGTTTTGGGGAAAATTTGTAGATCTGTAAGCTGTATCTGTATTGAATTTGATTTGGTTTGATATGGATAACTTTTCATCTGATTTATGGTCAAAATAAAAGAAATCAAGTCTTGATTGGAGTGCTATGTTTGTTTCTGTGTTTTTGGAGGGATGATAGCAATCTGTGATCAGCAGAATGGTTTGCTACCTGAGTGTAATTTTTTACTGGATTGTTTTCTTTATGCCCAAGTGTAATTTTTTAATTGAATCCACAAGGAATTTGTATTTTCTGTTCTATGTTTGATGACATGTTTTCTGATCGTGCATCAAGTTTAAGTTTTTCAGTTTTCATTTATACTCATGTGGCTTATTTGTTGGTTGTCTGATTTTTTTCCAGGTTATTGGTATCTTATTGTTCAGAGATGGCTGATGCTCATGATACTGATAAGAACATTGAGGTGTGGAAAATCAAGAAATTGATCAAGGCACTTGAAGCTGCCAGAGGAAATGGGACAAGTATGATTTCCCTGATCATGCCCCCACGTGATCAAATTGCTCGTGTTACCAAGATGCTTGGAGATGAGTTTGGAACTGCTTCAAATATCAAAAGTAGGGTGAATCGGCAGTCTGTGCTTGGTGCTATCACTTCTGCTCAGCAGAGGCTAAAGCTTTATAACAAGGTTCCTCCAAATGGACTTGTTTTGTATACTGGCACAATTGTGACTGATGATGGGAAGGAGAAAAAGGTGACCATTGATTTTGAACCATTTAGACCTATCAACGCGTCTCTCTATCTTTGTGACAACAAGTTTCACACTGAAGCTCTAAACGAGCTCCTGGAATCTGATGACAAGTTTGGATTTATTGTCATGGATGGAAATGGCACTCTGTTTGGGACCTTGAGTGGTAATACAAGAGAGGTGCTTCACAAGTTCAGTGTGGATCTCCCAAAGAAACATGGAAGAGGTGGGCAGTCAGCCCTGCGGTTTGCCCGTCTTCGCATGGAGAAACGTCATAACTATGTGAGGAAAACTGCCGAGCTTGCAACCCAGTTTTATATCAATCCTGCTACCAGTCAGCCTAATGTTTCTGGATTAATACTTGCTGGTTCTGCTGATTTCAAAACTGAGCTTAGTCAGTCAGATATGTTTGATCCCCGTCTTCAGGCGAAGATACTTAATGTTGTAGATGTCTCTTATGGAGGGGAGAATGGGTTTAATCAGGCTATTGAACTATCTTCTGAAATTCTGTCCAATGTAAAGTTTATTCAGGAGAAACGCTTGATTGGAAAATATTTTGAAGAAATCAGTCAGGATACGGGGAAATATGTCTTTGGTGTTGATGATACTCTACAAGCTCTGGATGCAGGAGCTGTTGAGACGCTTATTGTCTGGGAAAATCTGGATATGTCTAGGTATGTCTTAAAAAATAGTACTACTGGTGAGGTTGTCATTAAGCACTACAACAAGGAGCAGGAAGCCAACCAGAGTAATTTTAGAGATCCTGAAAGTTCTGCTGATTATGAAGTTCAGGAAAAGCTGTCTCTGTTGGAGTGGTTTGCAAATGAGTATAGACGGTTTGGTTGCACTCTCGAGTTTGTCACCAATAAATCACAAGAAGGTTCACAGTTTTGCAGAGGTTTTGGTGGGATAGGTGGGATCTTGCGATACCAGCTTGATATGAGGACATTTGATGAGTTTTCTGACGATGGAGGCGTGTATGATGACGAATAGCAATCAATGAATTACTTCCTACTACTGGTGCAGGAAAGGGAGGCCAAAATGCTTGCACCAGTATGGGAGGTGGCTGCATGTGCTGCTGCTGCTCCTCCTCCTCTGCCTCCTCGTCCGTCTGTGGTGTTGTTGCATGAAAAGTTTGATTGCGAATTGAGGTTCAATTTTAATGCCCTTCCTGCATCATTTTTACCACATATTTTTCTATTATATGTCTTTCTTTTGTCTTAAATGACTTCTTGGAATTTATTTAACTGTAATTTGTAATATGTTCCGTAAACATTATCTTTGTATTTCTTTTCAGCTGCTTGTCCCCAAATGAGCTGTCTGCTGTGAGCTACAACCTCACTTGCTCTCATATCGTTCAATCTCTGGCACTACAAATTTCAGCAACATTACTGGCAACGGGTGAAAATCTGTCATATCCCTGTACGTTCAGATCTATTGTTATAGTATTATTCCTTATTCTTGTGCCTAGAATATTTCTAAAAATTGCTGTTTTATGTAATTTCGTAGCTCCTCTGCTATCTCCTTGTATCCAGAAGGGCCAAAACAAAGTCATGCTTCCCAAAGAACACAACCTAGCATCAATGAAGGTCAGTCCTCATAAATAAATGACAAAACATATGTATTGAACCTGCAGTTTTTTATTATTTTTTGTCTAGTAATTTAGCCTTCATTAGTTGAATGTGATTACTAATTTTTTGTTCTTAATATGCTTTTTTGTCAAGTGTAGTTCCATTTTGTTTAAAAAACTCTTTATTTTGCATAATCTGGGAATTGATTGACCCATGTTTTTCAGATTTGAACATTGATAAAATCTGTCTTAACCCCCAAACCTAGGAAAAAAATAGTCATGCATATTTGTTTTGGGCTGCTTAGTGAAAGATTATTCATATTGTAGTTATGGTTGTTGGGTTCTTTCTATGCTGTGCTGTGTTAGTTGGTAGTGGTATATATTTGCTTCCTTTTGATGGTGAAGTCTTTTTTATATTTTTCAATTTGAACATTCTTGTGTATTGTTGTAGTCTTTATTGAACCTGTCGGTCTATGAAATTGAAACCTTACAAAGTTTTCATGAAGAAGCAGGTAAGTTATATCATGCGCAAATATGCATTTTACTTATACTTCTTAGCAATGAGCGGTGTTTTAAGATAGTACAATTCTTACTTATATCATTGATTAGATAATGTTTTTGGCGTTTGATGGTGAATAGAAACCGATTTCATACTTAGTTTTAAGTCCTTTTTTGTAAATTTTTTTCTTTGATACAGTAAGGAAATCTGTTACGATTAACCTGTTGATATTGATTTTCTATTTTCTACTAGTCATAAGGTAAGTGGATGGCCATTTAAATATTGATAATGAAATGCTTGGCTAATGTTCCTTTGATTAATTTATACTGAGCATTCTTTATGTTGTATTCTACTCAAGTATGCTACTATGCCATCGTTGGGGTCTACTGCATATATACATATATATAGTGCATTCTTCTTACTACGCAGCAAGTATATTTTATTGCTTGAAATTCCAATATTCCATCACGATATGCTGCGAGTCACTCACTGTCTAGTGTCTATTCATATACTAAGTTGAACAATTGCTTTACATGTTTTTGTAGGTGAATTGAGATTTTTCTTCGAATGTTTTTCTTCAAGGATAATAAAAGACAATATTTGACTCATCAATCAATATTTGAGTCTCTGTATATCCTCTGTGCCTCAATCATGCTTTTGGAACTTTCGCTGCATTGAACTGTTATTTTGTTTTATTGGCACTGTACTTATGGTTTGCTTCTATTATTAATAGTTTGGGTTGTATTAACTTATTAATAGATTGCTTAATGGTTTGAAGTGTGCTGTTATGAAAAAAAATATAGTTATGATTCAAATAAAGTTAAATATTATTCATTCAAATAAATTAAATGTCATCATTAATACTCAAGTGATCTTGGTAGTAACCCCCCTTCACCCAAAGGGACCTATTCTA
Organism: Cicer bijugum; assembly: GCA_037974875.1. NCBI lineage: Eukaryota > Viridiplantae > Streptophyta > Magnoliopsida > Fabales > Fabaceae > Cicer > Cicer bijugum. Next base: position 1,495,076 of record JBBPBT010000899.1, on the reverse strand, counting down.
GTTGAACAAGACCACATAAACTATAGTCATACGGTAGATTAATTGTTTTGGTTTTAAAATGAATTATATCAACTATGTACTTTTAAAAGTTTGATTAATATGTGCATATATAACGATTTTTGAGTACGATAAATTCTAACAAGTAGTAATCTATCATATAGTTCATCCATTTTGCCACCTTTTTAAAGTAAATATTCCAAGGCATGTCCAAACAATGCAGTCGTGCAGTGTAATTAAATTCCTGTATACGACGATGTGTTAGATTCATGTTTATTTGTTTGATTTACAATATCATTTGATTGAGAATTTATCTTAAACAAACTCAACGAGTTGTGATAATATACATGTGCAGAAGAATACACATGAGTATACCTACAACCCTGCGACACAAGTTGCACCACTGTTTTAGAATCACACTTCAATGAAACCTTGGTTGTGTCTTGTTCCAAGCCATTCCTAACCCTAACATGAGGCAACATAACTTGGCTACAATAACGTGGCGTATAAAGAATAAAAGCAACTATCTCAAGTAACTTTTACAAAAAACAAATCCCAAAAACAAGCACAATACAATACTTAATAGACTTCTTTTGATGTCTTTTTTTACTCCTTTGTTGCCTATTTATTCTTATATTATTTTTAAACATCTGACTCAATATTTTTGAATATTAAGTAAATTATATGGTTAAAAAAGTTTGTTTTCTTTACCAAGTGATAGAAATAGTTGCGTTGAAATAATGATAGAAATAATATTTTTTTTTTGTTTTCCATTTGAAAGTGAAATGATAGCATAAGCATAACTCTATCGAATTTTCATTTGTATTTAATGTCAAGCTTAAAACACGTTACAAATTTTACGGAGACCCCAAATACTACTCTAAATCAATGATTATTTTAGTTAGAGTAATCAATATATTTTAGGGACTCCTAAGTTTTCAGTGAATTATAAAGTCTTCTCTATTTTAAACTAAAATATTATTCATTCACTTTAAATTTTTTATATAATTTTTGTTTTAAGATTGATATGTAATTTAGATGATTCTGTAGGTTGTTGCTTCAGCAATGTGGATCAAATAAAAATGATCATGGATAGATATCATGAAGGTTCTCTTGCAGATTTTAATGTCTTTTTTATTCCCCACCCCATCCTACACACACCTCAAAATAAATAAAAAAGTTAGCTATATTTTTATTCTTAATATTTTTTTTAATATCTAAATTGGTCTTTAATTCTCTCATATTATCAATATTTCAAAATAATTCATAAAAATGTAAAATATTAAGTTTTAAATTCATCATCAACTTAACATGTCATCATAGTACCATGAATATTAAAGGAGAAACATATTTGATTAAAGGTTTGTAATTTCATAAATTATTTTAAAATATCGATAATGCAAAGAGTTAGATTAATCTAGTTTATTAGATTGATATGTAAGATGATAAGAAATACAATTTAGAAGATTTAGATTATGATAATTCTAATTAGTTTTTTTATTTTATTTTATATAAATAACATAAATAACCACATATAAAACTTGATCTAGTATTATTGTACAGATTTGAACTCTTATATTTTCGAACCAATTATAGTTATCCTTGCCCCCAAACTCATCCACCATTTGAACATTTTAATAATAACATGTTCATTTTCTTTGACAAAATTGATAACATCATTATAATGAACCGTTGGGCAACAATTATACGGTGTAAGATACGAGTACTGGTTCTATGTATTCTCATTTTTTAAATGAATGAATCACAAAAATAATGTTGATGATATTAATTTGACGGAAATGTTTATCAAGTACCAATAAATTTAATATTCCAAAAACCATGATGGTTTGACCCGTTTCACATGTTTAGAATATGAATGTTCATTTGACGAAGATCAAATGATTTTTATTAAAATATGATATTTATTAAAATATGATATTTTAATTTATAGAATAATAATAATATATTTTTTAGGACTGTTTAATAAGATCGATCCACTATTGATATCCCTAATATTGAATTAGTCGACAGCAAAGAATTCAAATTCATAATTTTTGAATATTATTGAGTTGACATCTCAACTGTTCATCCGGGCCCTTACTCATATAATTAAATGGATCTAACATACCCAATAGAAGTTCATTCAACATGCAATGGAATGAATAAGGTATTTGGTCAAATTTGAATTAATGTAATATCAATATGCAAATTAGCTATATGATCCAATGTATAGAGCTTGTAGGACCCAAATAATAAATAGTCTTGCAAGTTCTTAGCAATTTCTTGCACAAAATAATAATTATCTTTCATAGTAAATTATTTTCTATTGATAATAAATACAATTTATTGATTATATAACTATTTTATGATGATAATAATATAATAAATCAATAATTTTTATTATTTATTATTATAAAATTAGTTTATATTAACAATACACCTTGTGTTTTTTCATAATCAAAATTAGAAGTATTCAATTCTTTTAGTTCTTAATGAATGAGATTGGAACATAGCATGAATGCTACAACACTAAGAGCATATACATCAAACACCAAATAAAAACAATAAACTATTGACATCGAAACCGACAATATCATGTGCAAATTAGATGATTTGTTGGATGGAAAAATTCACTTTTGATTCTTATATATATATCCATATACCCTTCTATCTGTCTCTTATGTAAAATCATGATGGAGATGTTTGGGGCCATTCAATTATAATAATATAAAATTTCCTTAACCTATTTCCTACCATTTCTTTTCTTTGTTTTTATTTGTCCCATTATTTAAGTTATGATTTGGAGATGTTTTCCCATTTTTTAGGTGCTTTCCGGAACTAACCGCTACACTTTTTTTATCCATTAAATTATGCAACATCTAATGAGTACACACAGACACCATCGTTGTTTCAATGCAAAAGCATACACCTTTTATTGAATTGAGGCCTCATATGTTCATTGAAATGTATAATACATAGAAATGAATAATACAACGCACCCATTAATATATTTTTTTAATAATACATATTTTAATATATAATTGTACTATACTAAATTTATATAATTTGATAAAATTTATATAAATTTTAATTAATCAATAATTGTGATAAAAAATTATGTGTTACTAGTACTCTTTATGTGAAAATTTGGTAGCGATGCTTTATATAATATCTTCATATGATATTGGTGAAATTCATAATTAGAATGACTGATTATATTTTAATATTTCAACAAAATCATGATATTACTGTAATTTTATCAAACTCACAACTTATTAAAAAATATATATAGATGAAGTTTGAATTTATAATAGCAATAGTTAAATATAAATAACGAAAAGACGTCCACCCAACTCTCACACTATGGGAATTATGTATTTGTTAAATTTTTAATTTTTTTGTTTTATTTTTTTAATTTTAAATTTAAT
>JBBPBT010000899.1:1457680-1478650 GCA_037974875.1 Cicer bijugum | reverse complement strand
CAAAGAATTTATTTTAACGTGAGCTTTTGAATTTAAATATAATATTTACATTTAATTTTATGGATTAATTCACTTTTATATAAATATTTAAACTTAAATTATTTTATATTTAATTTATTTTTGATTAAAATCAATTTTACAGAATTAATTTATTTAAAATCAATTTTTATTATTATAAAACTAGACACACACTAAGTGTTTAATTTCAAGTAATTGACAAATTTATATTAACAATGAATGAATATGAAGTAGCTGAATTTAAACAATAATTAAAATAAGATAAGATGATTAAAATAAAAATCAAAAGAGCTATACATAATACATTCTAGATGAAAATGTAATACCTTGCAATGATTAAAATCTTATTTTATTTCTTCACAAGCGAGGTGTCACTTACATGTTAGAGGAAGAGTCAAAGAAACACAAAAAGAAAAAATAATTTGAATCGGTGATTTTTAATTATTATTTAGTTGACAAAAAATTACTGTAAGAAAGGGTCAATTCTTCATTTAAATCTCACATGTGAGGATCCTTCTTAAAATTTAATATCTTGTAAAAATGTCTGATTTCCATAGTAATATTGGTGGTCGTCGGATAAAAAATAAATAATTTAAAAAAAATATTTTTTTATTTTTTATTATAATTTAAGATATAAAAATTTAAATTTATAAAGTGTAATTTTAATTTAATATTCGATAATATTTTATTTCAGTGAATTTTAACTATAATAAAGATAAATAGATTTATTTGATGGTAAATTCTTTAATATGTTGATGTTTAAATATTATAAATCAATAAATACGAAGAACATAGATTATCTATAGTTAAAAACTATATAATAACCGTATACATGAATACGTATATTCAAGTGCATCATAAAATCTATTTCCATATGACATGAATGTTCACCCTTCTTGATTCATGTGGTCCTCTCTCTACTTCAAAAACTAGCCAATATTAATAGAATTTTTGTTGGCACCATCTTATGATAACCACAGCACCTGAAAATAGTGAAAGCTCTACCACTTTAAAAACCCTTCTTTTTCTTTCTCTCTACTACTATATAGATAGAGGAATAAAGTTCTTCCACACACACCTTCTATACATTATTTTCTGTTTTCACTCCCTTTTTCTTCTTTCTCATATTCAAATATCCTAATCAATCAAATTCACCATTAAACCTTCACAAGTTTCTTAAGCACATAATTCTCTATAATGATCCTTTTACATCCCTTTTCTTTTCTCCATCAATTTTTCTTTTCTTCCTCTAAATTATATAACTAAGAAATCAAATTTTCTTAATTTCATATGTGACCTAGTCTGCGACTCAGCCTAAAATTTATTTCATGTTTCACATCTCCAACAACAATTTTCTATCTTTCTCTTCTCATTCATCTCAAAACATGATCCTTGGTTTATAAAAAAAAATCTTAATTTCTAAAACCATATTATTCTCATTTCCAAAAAAAAAAACACTTTTTTTAGCAGAAAAAGAAAATCCTTTTGAACTTTTTGAATTTGTCAAAGGATGGATCTTTTTGAAACCCCATCATCTCTAAAACAAAATAGATTAGAAAAATCCATATGGGTTGCAAAATTAGTGCTCATGTGTATGGGAATTATCTCAATTCTTATTTTGTTGAAAGTTTCAATAATTCCATACACATTTGATCTTGTTTTATCAACTCTTCCTCAACTTTGGTTCTCACTAAGAAAATGGTTAACACTTCCATTTCTTTACATAATTGTTAACTTCATCATCATCACCATTGTAGCTTCTTCAAACTTCACAAACAAAACCAATGACACCAACCCAATTGAGCTAGAAAATCAAACAAATGAACACCATGAAGAAGAAAAAGTGGTTGAACAAGTTATAGAAGAAATTGAAGTTATAGAAGAAGAAAAAGAGAAAAGGGTTGTTGAAGTTGAAAACTTTGGATTGTTATGCAACAAATTCAACACTAACCCTTCAATGGAAAAATGTAGAAATGACTATTACTTGCAAGATTCCGAAGGCGGCGACGACTCGCTCGAAGCGACATGGAAGGCTATAATGGAAGGAGAAGGGAAAATTAAGAAACCACATTTGAAAAAAAGTGATACTTGGGCTGCAAGGATTGTAAAGGCAGAACCTTTTCGTAACAATGGTGATGATGATGATAATGATGATGATGATGATCCTGTTTCTTGGGCTAAAAGGGAATTGAAAAAGTCTGAAACTTTCAATGATAGAGCTTCATTGAGGAGAGAAAAATCAATGAGTCCTGAAGAATTGAATAAAAGGGCTGAAGATTTTATAAAGAAGTTTAATAATCAAATGAAATTGCAGAGGCTTGAATCTCACCAACGTTTTATGAAATTGGTTAATGGTGGTATTTGATTGATCATCTTTGCTTTTTCAACAGTCACAGTCAAAATTTTATCAGAAAAAATTAAGTGATTCTCTCTATGCAAGTTTATTAGCCACTTGGAGGTACATGTATTAAACTTAATTCAATTATTATTATTCTTAGTTTTTTATCTTTTGATTTGGATTCTCTTAAATCATGCATTTTGTAGTTTGGAATTTATTAAATCTAACTCCAAACTATAAAGTCAAAATGTGAGTCATTTTATCTTCATTTGATAGTCAAAATCGACTACATGAATTAAGAGAATCAAAATATTTTAATATTAAGTAATGTTTTAAGAATTGGAGGATTCAATAAATTGAATCGGAAATCAGTTAGTTAACTTATTAGTTTGATCATGGTTACATTACAGTCTAGTTGAATTAGTCGATTTTTATTATTTATGTTATTTATTAATAAGATGTTCAACCATAACTAAATCAATTTAATCAATTAAACCATAATTTATGGTCTCAACAATTCAACTTCTTATATTTTTATAAACATTTGCATCATACTTTCATTGCATTTACTGTAAAGCACATTACCATGTATATATTACTATCATATATTTTTCATATTTTTGTATTTAATTAAAAATATACTTTATATACATTAATTTTTTAACTATTTTTTTTATATTTAATTTCAGATAAAATATATATCACATTTATTGTTATAAAAACATTCAATTATGATTAATCTTCTCCTAACAACTTAAAGTTTGGATTAGATAATTGTTGTCATGTAATAGATGACAACTGTTACCATACTAGTACTCAATTACTAATAGTAGTTAAGTACACACTTTCATATGGAATCTTTTTATGTATAAATTAAACATAATATAATTAGTGTTTGTTGAACTTTTTTAGCTAAGGTATGACCTCAGAAAGGATTCTTCAAAAGCTGTCCTCAATACACCAATGTTTTTTATTTATTTATTAAATAACAACACTACGAGTTTAAAAGTGATTATGTGAATTTCATGGTACATACCTATGTTATGGCATCTTAAATTCTTGAAACATTAGGCTCTTAACACCTGGCAAAACATACAAAGTACTTAGTTAGCACAATTAAAAGAATCTAACTTTGATTAAGATGCTCCAACCAAATATTTAATAACAATTTGTTATAGATTAAAACAAATATTTTGATATTTTATAATTTAGTGATAATGTTAGATTTATTGAACAATGAGAAATTAGTTTGTATTTGTTTGTCGCAGTAAAAACTTAAAAAATATTGTTATAAAAAATGTTTTTTTTAAATAATTAAAAACAACTTATTATTTTAAATAATTTATTTATTGTAAAAAACTATAATAAATAGATATAAAATTTTAAAAGTAATTATTTGAAAAAATGATTATTTTACAAAAAAAAAAACTATAACAAATGAACTATTAATTGAAGTATAGTTGACTCATTATTTTCCCTAATTTGCAGGATTTGCTGTGTACATAGTTTTGGAACTGAGACTGTGTGAAGAAGCCAGAACAAGTTTCAGACAATGTGGACTTTTTTTTCCATGTCAATTTTCTAGTGACATAGTGGACTGAAGTTAGTACTATATGCTTTAATCTATCATGCCTTTTCCTTTGTCTTAGTTATTTTACATGTTCTAGTAGCTATTTAGAAGTCTACTATTTCTTATATTTGAAGTTGAATGTACAATTTTTGTAAACATATAATTGCCCTTTAATTCAACTTTAAAATGTTTGTTAAATAGAGGCACCTTTTTATTAGATTTAAATATGTGGAGCGATAACTTTGTCTTTGATATATGATGTTCAATCAAAATTAAATGGTCAAACTTCAAATTCAGTATTTTAAATTTAAAAGAAATTAAGTTCTATATTAAAGTTTAGATCACTTAATCAAACGACTTAAATGTGTCGGCTGTATGTTGATTGACTATTAAGAATTCAAATCGTTTTTTATTCCTGTTCTAACATATTATTCTAGAGTGAAATATAAACAAAAGTATCAATTGAAAAGTTGATGTATTTGACTTTAATTAATTAAACTCAGATACATCAATTTTACGATTACTATTTTTATTTATATTTTATTTTTTAATATTAAATACATTAATTCTTTAATTATTATTTTTGTTTATATTTTAAATTTATTACTTTGATTTTGAAATTTTCAAAACACATTCATAAAATGAATTAAGGGTTTTATTACTTTTGTGAAAAGTGGATAAAGTGAATAACAAGGATGAATTGAATCTAAAGCAAACAGTGATTTGCCACTTCAGCTGTGCATGGTAGCAATTGCATGCGAGCTTTGATTAAGATATGCATGTTGGCTTAGGTTGATTGGTTATGTTGTCAATATCACCTAAGTATGGAAGATATATCCTAATCTTAGAAATTAGTTTTTTAAGAAAGTGTAAATATTTTAATAATTACAAAAGTGTTAAAATAAATTTTAGTCTCTATAAACTTTTAAAATTTTATTTTAATTCTTATAAAGAATATTCAACTTTTTAATCCTTAATTGTTTTAGTCTATATTTAGAATAGTTTCTATTTTGTAAAATATAATATTTTTAGTTTCTATAAAATTAAATTAAAATAATTAAAATAAAAGAAAATTAGAAATTAAAGTTAAAATTTCATAATTTTATAAAAATTAAAAATATTATATTATGAAAAAAAAATTAGAGCCTCAGAAAGATCAAAATTGAGGCTAGTGTATAAACTTAGTGAAGACGCATCATTATAGATGTAGTAACAACTAGATAGCAGTTGCTGTTTCTTTAAGCCTTCATTTTAATTATGATTTCCCAATGGTCGGAAAGTGAGTTTCCCTTTTACATGCCACTCAAAATTCAAACACAAGAGCCCCATGTTTCTTCTTGTGTCACAAACTTTCAGTGCTCTATAATTACATTACCTCATAAAGAAGTAGGACCTTGCAGCCCGGCCCAAACACTTGCCTTATATTTATAAAAAAAAAATTACCAAGTTGACCAAAAATTATTACCAAAATATTTACTATTAATATTTTAAATTTTTTCTAAACGTTAGAGTTTAGATATGACATAATATTTTGTTAAAAATATGATGATTGGAAACATGTACAAATTAAAACTATCTTATATCTTAAATGCAAACAAATATGTTCTATGATAGAATGTTAGTAATTAGTAAATATTATCGATGAAGTGCAGTGAATAAAACATGAGTGATTAAGTGTATTTAACAAATTGAACACTTAGGTTTTAACTCTATTTAACCTTTAAGCAATTTGAGTTTTTATAACTCAACTCAAGGTTTATCAACAAATCTACTATAGTTCACAACCGCTCATACATGTGGGGTCTTTAAATATTTAGAACAAGCACATACATCATAATTAAGTTAGTGGACATACCAGCTAGTTAAGGACCCTCCTCCATCTCCTGCCTTTAATTTCAATTTGAAAATTTTAGTCATGCACTTTTATTATTATCAATGTTGGCCTTGCAATTTACATTTCTGCTTTTACCAATCTTTCTATTTTTTACAAAACATAAATTATTAATTTAATTTCTTAAGGATCTATTTCTCTTCTATTTAGTCTCTAAACTAAATGAAAATAATAAATATTTGTGGAATTATATGAAATTTGTCAACTTATCCCTAAAATTAAATGAAATCAATCTCTTTTGTTTTTAGTATTTCTCGTCAATATATTATCAATATATAATAGTAAAAATCAATTTCATGGATTTCAGAAAATTTAAAGATTAATTTAACGAATTTCTTATAATTTAAGGACTACAAATTATGTTTATATACTTTAGGGAGTTGGAGAGAAAGTGATAATTATTATAAGAGACTACAAAGTGATGGTTTTCACACTTTTTTATTTTATTCTGCTCCAACAGGGAGAAAACAGAGAAAATGGAAAAATAGATTACCAGGCACAACCATATGGACATTAAACCAACTAATTTACCTCATACAAAACTGATAATAAGAAATCACACCAAGTAAACAAATGCATCTTTGAATCTTGGTGGCCCTCGCATAATTTAATCATCAATCCAAAGACAGGGATCAAGTGGGAGCTTTCATTGACATTAGTTGTCTACATAATTGTTTGTTATGGTAATAATGATGTTTAAATATTGATTAAGAAGAATGTGCTAGCTAGAAAACCTAAGAATAAGATTCAATAATGTTTGCCATCATAAATGTCACGTCCTTTTCTTTTTGACTGAAATTGAAACAACTCACAAAATGTTTTGACACGTTGTTATGCCACAAGTATGCTGTGGACCTGAAGCTATGAAACAGGAACAAGTTGAAGTAATGGCTACTATATTGCTATATTCTGACTTCTGACAGATGTAACAACAGAAAGTTTCATTAATTATTGTATCCATATGTACTGAAAAGTTAACTTCCCTTATTTCTCACAGAAGCCTAGAAAGAATAAACAAAATGAGAAGTGGGAACAAATATTTTATGTTAAAAAAGTTTTGGTGAAATTCATATCATTCGGTGAAACCTTTTTTGAAAAAAATATAAATTCAGCCACATAGCATTGTCTCCAAAATTGGGTAGTATCCTAATTGACACCAATTAAGCACTTTTTTTCAAAATTTAACAAAATCTTGATTTTTATGTGCGGTAAACATAAGTTTAAATTGCAGTCCGCAACACTAATTTTTTCACAATATAAAAAGTTTGTAGCGTATCCACAATCACAACTGTAATTTTAAACTATAACCGTAACAATACACAATTTTAGGGTTGGACCTCTAACAAAATGAAATCATTTGAAGTTTGAGAGACTAAAATGAACTAAATGAACTATTTGTAATTATTTTATAGAAATTTGTGTATTATTTAGGTGATGAAGTTACAATATGAGAAGTGTTACTGAAACAACTCACTTTTTACTATGAGGAGAATCTGACACTGTAAACTAATGTAACAACTGAAATAACCAAAATCACAATGTACACGTATTGAACAATATGTATTAAACCAAGATATGCGAGAAGAAGAAAGAAGAGCTAGTTAAAGCTAAAATGATTACGAGTGTAATCAATGGCACAACCCAATGACCCTCTTCTGCACACGAACAATCGCAAGGTTCTTTAACAGGTGCATCTGGAGGACTAGGAGGAGAACGATGACGTGGCGGTGGAGGAGAACGACGTGGAGATGGTCTTCTACTACTAGAGCCACCGTGTTGGTTTTGATCGTCATTGGTTCCGTTGTTATTGGATTGGGCCTGAACTTGGACTTCGAGTTTGAGGCCCTGTTGGCAATGGCCCAATCGTCCACAAACGAAATAGCGGGTTCCTTCTTCGGTGATGTGGATCACTGTTTCGCCGGTGTTATACGTGGCCATTGCGTTTACTATTGTACACGTGTCGTAACCTTGTTTGTTCACTTCCACCACATCGTGTACCGGCGTGTATGAAAATACTGACGATCACCACAAGATTATTTACTCTATATTATTTGGAAATTAGATTAAAATAGATAAAAAAAGAAAAGAAAAGAAAATACATTGTCTTGTTTTACACCATCAATAAAAATAAATTATTTTTTTAGTTATTTTTAAAAAATGATTACAAAATATACTGACATGAAGATGATACATTTTGATTGAGTAAAGAGTATAGAATTATTTTACACTGTTGACACATAACCATTAAACTCATAAAAATATATAATTGAGTTTTGAATATGTTAATAATTTTTAATTAAATTTCTAAAATATATATTTTATTATTTAGATCTAAATTTTTAGATTATTTATAATTAACTTTATTTAAACTTTTAAATATTTTCTAATTAGGTCTTGGAACATAAATAATTTATAATTGGGTCTATATAGATTCAAAGTTTAATTACAAATTATTTAAAATATTATAGAGTTAATTGAAAATACTTATTTTAAAATTCTAATAACAAAACCAATTAAAAACTCAAGGATTCAATTACAATTTTTTTAAGTTTAAAGAGTTGTTAAAAAATTTCTAGCTAGTGACCTATATATTAATGAAACCTTAGTAAAATAAATATATTACAATTTGTCAAAAATGTCCTTGATATTGTTTCCAAGTCTTTTTTTTAAAATGATTACGTGTGGTGTAAGAAAACTATTGATTGTTAATTTGGCTAGCCAAAAATATACAAAGAAGGAAAAGTAAAATGAACATGAATGAATTTTGTTTATGGTTCTAAATTGTAGTCTTTAACACAAGTTTTGCTCCTGCAATTTAACAATTTTAAAGGTTTTTACAAGGGCAATACAATTATAATTTTGGATTAAAAACATTTTTCTTATTTTGCACTATTATTGAAGTTTGTAACCATGAAACGATTTTAAAAGTCTTTACAACCCCACCACAACTATAATTATTATTGGATGGAACACATTTTTTCTTATTTTGTAGCAATATTGAAGTTTGTAAACAAGATTTTTCTCGTAAAAAGAAGTTTGTAACCATGATTTTGAGATTTTCAAAATGATAGTTCAATTAAAATTTTAGTGCTCATATACACAAGAGTTGCTATATTTTTATGTCATACTATCAGTTTTACATTTTTGTTAGAAAAAATGTTTTATATTATATCGTCATTAAACAAACAAATTATTTAATAGTTTATAGCATAAGTATTTTTACAAGTTAAACTATTTTATGTAAATTATAAGTTAATGTGATAGGTTATCCTATATAACTTATAAGTTATTTTCGAAAAGTTTTCCAAACAATTTCAAAAAAGTACTTTTGATAGTATCTAAACCCAAAGAGGTCTAAGAGTATCTACTCTTTAATTCCTTCACCTAATTAGCAAACTTAATATTTTTTCTAACCAAAAAAACTAATTAGGTAACTAACATAAAACAGCTTAAGAGAAAATTATTGCGCGAACTTGCTAGATTTAAAGCTTAAGAGAAAATTCAAATCATAACCGTTTTATTGTTTTTGGCGGAAATCATTATCATGATTTTATTAAAATAGAGAGATTAAGGATCATACCGAGATCATCGCCGACATTGAAGGTGGTAGTGGACGACCAGTCCTTCATATCAGAAACAAGATCCCAGCCGGAAGCTCCACCGACGGTGTGGTTTGCACCGCAAACGCATCGGAAGAGAATCGAAGTGAATATAATGACGATTATAGCTTTCACCGCCCACACTGGCCTCATTTTCCTTTCAACCAAACACAAAAATTAAAAATAAAATAAAATCCGAGTTAACTACAGCTTTAATTCTTGATCCGAATGAACTTAATATTGCAATCGCAACAAATAATGTGGAAATGGAAATTGTTCAGTTCAGATTATTTAAGTTTCACTGAAATTTAATTTGGCGTAGAAATGCAAATTACATTGAAATCTAAAGGTTAATTTGGATAATAAAAAATGAAAACAGAAAGCGAATTGAAAATGCAATTAACTAACAAGATAAAGTGTGATTAGGTTATTATTATTGTAAAGAAAATGAAATTAATTAGGCAAAATTCGAGTTTCGTTGCGTACTTATTATATACAATGATCGCTTCACGATGTGATGGTGGATCGTATATAGCAATGTACCTGCAAATTCAGAAAAAGCGAAATCTGAAAGAAATGAAGAAGAAGAGGAGAAGAAGAAGAGGAAGAAGAGAAAGAAAGATTACGTTAGATCAGTGTGAAGTTGTTATTGCGGCGGTGGAATTGATCGGAGAGAGAGAAAGAGAATAGTTTTCCCGCGTTTATGCAGAGAGAGAGTGATGACAGTTTCTATTTCGGTAATTCGGTTGTGGAGAGTTGAATATTATGCGGGTGTACTTACCATGAGGATCGTGAGCGCGCTAGTTTATTTAGATTTATATAAGAAAAATAAAAAGGGTACACAAGAAAAAGAACAACAAGCTTAGTTAAAGATATATTTCATGTACAACATCTTTGAATCACATATTCGTGGAAGTGACATTGTCAAAGAAGAAAATAAAAATAACAGTGATTTCCTTGATCCCTTTCTCCCATCTGAATCAGTAGTTTTTGAAAGAATAAAGAGATAGCTGTTACAACGCAAATCAAATCATTATAATGTCTATCTCAAGCTATATCCTGCTATAGTGGGCCTTGATCGAAAAATTAGTCCGCAAATCTGGAAAAACACATAACTTTGTAAATTTCTGTTAAATATAGCTTATAGTTAGTGATAAGTGGGTAGGTCGAGTAGTAGTAGCTTATTGCTATAACTATAGATACATGTTGTACACCGTAATCTTAATAGTACAGAATTGCAATTGCCATACGGTCGGAGACGTAGGCATAATTTTCCGAACTCCGTGATCAATACCATGTGTTCATTCTTTTGCATTTTGCATCTTTATTCTTTTGAATTGGGGTTACTATACTAACAATTTCTTTCAAGAAATATGCCATGCCTCCAACATCAATTTGGGACAATAAAATTCTGACAACTTTTTAAAAGGCTAACGCACAGACATGGTTAACACAATTTAATGAGTCGTTGATAGGTATATCAAGATTGGATAACTCATCACTCATCAACTAAACTTCATTAACCATGAATTTGAACATTATTTAACCACAATTTCCGGTGTTCCAACTACATGCAGATTTAAAAATATTTGAAAATTAAGGTTAATCACATTTAAATTTATGTTTAATAAAGTTCAGGAGATGGTTAATAAGTTGCAAACCAAATCTAACAATTCAATAGCCATGTTATCATGAGCTGCGCTAACCATTTAAAATGTTGTCGACTTTTGTTTTCCATTCAAGTAAAAGTTCTAAGTTGATTTGACCAAGTTCAGGTAATTTTAAGGCCAGAGACAACAATGAATCTTTTGATTATAGGAGAATGTGAAAAGTACAAGGGTCATAATCAAAATATGAAGATAGACATAAACATGAAAATAACATTACTAAGTTGAAATGAGAAGTACACACCAGACCAATTCAGCTCGATGTTCCTACATCATCGCAACAATGTCCGCAACCGTAATCTTGTGACATCTATCCAAAAAGCTAGCTCAACAATCTATGAACTAACACAACTCACATGCCTTTTCCTATAAACATAGATGCTTATTTAATAGTTTTACAAAAAAAAATGAAAGAAAATAGAAAAAAGATTCAGAAGATGTGAAACAAAGAGTTATGTAATTGTAATCTTACAATCAAATGTTGTCCAAGTAGGAGGTGTAGTTGAGGTATTCTGTTTATCATCTTCGGTCGAAAGCAGGGCAAAAAGATCGACATTACCATTGCTATTTCTGACCGGGATATCAAAATCAAGTGATGCTGATGGTCTCTTTATTGATGGTGAAATCTT
This sequence comes from Cicer bijugum, assembly GCA_037974875.1. NCBI lineage: Eukaryota > Viridiplantae > Streptophyta > Magnoliopsida > Fabales > Fabaceae > Cicer > Cicer bijugum. The sequence continues at coordinate 1,466,938 of JBBPBT010000899.1, read as the reverse complement.
CATTTGTAAATCTAAGGAGCCCTGAATTCAACACATAAGCATTCAAAGTTGTAAAAATAAGAATACAGACATGATTCGTTTAAATAGACTATTCTAAACCTAACGTACCTGATAAATGAACCGAATACAATTATTAAAAATAATAACCAATATATGGTATTTACGAAAGATATGATTTCGTATAAAAGATGAATACCTCTTGAAATCTTGCTATTGGAGGTCGAATTTGAGCCATGTGATTCACAAGAATGCTTTCTTCAAGAGACAATCTTCTGTTTTTCTGAATAGTACTTTTGGCCTGGGTAGCTGGTGACTCTTTGAACTCAAATATCACTTCAGCTGACTTTGAAGCTGAATGCAGTTCACCTTGCAAAGCCCACCTTTTCTCTACATACCTGAAGAAACTTAAGCAAGTTGGTAATAGTAGAAAAATGGAAATATAGATATAAATTTATCTCCATGCTTCTACTTCTAGTACTGTCATGCATGGTTCTAAATTATAGTCTGCAATTGCAACCGCAATATGAAAGCTTTTAGAGATCTCTACAACGGCATTGCAACTGCAATTGCAGATGCATTTTGCCTCAAGATCAAAGTTTGTAGTGTAACCACAACTGGCAAATGCAATTTAAAACCATGTTGTCATGTGTAAGAATCAATTAACGGTTTACTTGGCACGGATAAACTTCTCGACTCCATATCCATTTCTGTCAAAATTTGGTGGAAGTTTAGCCTCCCAATACTTATTTGACTTCACATTACCCATATCTGCATAGAATACACCATCTAAATTTCACTTGCAAGAACTAAACAATATTATTTGTAACAATTATCATATCTTCCATGAGTAATTCGTTTCACTCATCAATAAAATGGATTTTATTTAATGTCCAATAAACGATACTGCTCCGTGAAATATAAGCAAAAAGGGTATTTGAAAAGTTGATTGTATAGTTTCTTACATTGCATGAAAGAAACTTGATCTGGCAACCATGTATCCAAAGTCGTGGACCGGACCTAGTTGCATAATCATAAATTTCAGCCATTGTCAATTTCTAAACTGAGAAAGAAGAAAAAATAAATACGTATAAACCTTTGATATATGCACTCCAAGACTCCGGTGAATCCCCGAACATTGCATGCAAATGAAAATTCCTAAGTTTACGCTAGCCCATCGTGGTGCCCTGAAATATTAAAATTCCATAAACCACAACCTCGTTAATTTCTATAAAAATATTTCAAGATCAACTGCTAAAATTTACAATGCTACAATGAGCAATGAAGCATACACATATGGATTTGAATTCCCTACAGTAGTAATAGCACATATTTACATGCAGTAAACAATCTCGATTGTTAATATGACAGTAGGAACAAAATCAAAGTGAATGAAAAGTGAAAAACTTAGAAGTGATTGAAACGCAACCAGTTTCCTTGTGAAATAAGTAAGAGAAGTACTCAAAAGTGTGTATAGCAAAAAAACCATATAAAGGAACATATTGAATGAACTATCGTAGTAGTTTAAGCTTCATGGAAGAAAAAAAAATATCAATGTGTTTTCTTAATTAACATAAAACAATTGAGTACTGAAAAAGTGTATACTTGGTCCAACAATCTGCACATTCTCTATTGTCAGGTAGCTTAAGAAGTCCCTCTAAGATCTGCATACAATCATAAGAAAAATTTTAAAATTAAACAAATCAAATCAAAAAACACCAAGTAACAACATAACAAAAAATGAAGCATTTTTTTCAAATGGGGTAGGTCAACTTCATGAATTAATCAATCATAATGTCTTAAAAAAACAGTCATACAATAACCAACAAATAAACAAGAATTAGACTGATGCAATCAATGAAATTGACCTTTGTACGTGAGGTTAACCTTGTAATTTTAAAGAGAAAAGTTCAATCAATTCCCTCGAATACAGTTGTAAAATAGTCATTATTATGGCTTTAATTAGTAATATATATATAAAGATCATACTATTAAGATTCCATTCTAAGTTCTTGACAGCAAGAATTGTTGACTCAATACATTCAATGTTTCTTACCATATATAACATGGTATCATGCTTTTTTACAAGTCCTTATTTTGAAAATTAAGTTAATCAAAAGTGAAAAGATAAAATGAAAACAAGTCATTTCTCTTTATCATTTGAAAATTAAGTAATCAGACATTATCACAAACTAAGCAAGCCATTTCTAAAACAATATTTTTTTTCAACAATTCTAAGAGATTTTGTTATCATATTTTCATGAATTTAGAAGATAAAACCTCCGTAGCACCAACACTTAAAAATTAAAGACGTATCCAGTATTTAACAAGAACATGATATTGAATATAAAACAAATTAAGTGTATACATCGACAGAATAGTCATAATCACAACAAAAGTACAACTTGTAATGAAAGAAATTATAAAAAAAAATAAAAATAATAAATTGAAAAGGGTTGAAGGTGACCTTAGTGTGCTTGGCATGAAGCTCCTTAGAAACGGAGGCTTTTCCGTTCATGTTTTGCAAAACCTTCGCTGCTAAGGAAATCACAGCGAAGGAAGAACAAAGAGAGGGAAAAGGAGAAAGAGAGAAAAAAAAAAGAAATGTGAAAATTGGAATAGTGAAGTTTGTGTGTGGTGGAAGCAATCATTCAGAGGTGACGCGTTGAAAAAGCAGATAAACGCGGGAATTCCATTCATTGTTTCCACACGCTACAACACAAACTTTTTTGGGTTTTTCTCTTTTTTACTAAAAGGGTCGTATGTTTTTACTTTTTAGTCCCTCTGCTATTAAATTAACAAATTTATAATTATTGATATTATTCAATTTATTTTTAAAGTGAATCATTCACTATAAATGAGTCAAATTCTAAATTAATATATATTTTTAATGAATTTTTATGTTATAAAAGGTACCTAAAAAAAAATCAAAATTTAATTTATAAATTCATATCATTGTTGCTTTTATTTCAAAAAATTTACGGTTAAAAAATTTATATTTAATTTAATTTATCACACGTTAAAAAATTTTAACTTTTTGTGAAGAAATATTTTACAATATTGTAACTTTAAAATTTTTAAATGAATCTTTTTAAAAAAAAATTAAAGGACAACTAAACATGTTTCTTTTTGGTATAAATTAAAGTTGTTTGATGAATAATTTTATATGAACTGAAAAAATGTATTTTTATTTTAAAAAATCTAAATTTAAATAATTAAAATTTTATAAAGACGAAAAACATATCTAAAATATCTTTTAAAAATAACATCTTTTGTATAAAAAGATGGCAACGACCAATAAAAATTACAAAGATAATCGTGATATACATAAACATATAAGTTGCATATATTTAACAGACTCAATTATTTATTGCACTTTTGATAAAAATACATAATAGAGGGTTGAGAATTGATGGTTGTTCATGCGCTCCCTAATATTTATTCAAAATGTAAAAAAAAAACACTATCCTATTGAAGTTTCCAAAACTCATTAATCCTATTTTTTTGAAACTGAATCAAAAAGGATTTGGGAAGAGCATCAGTCTTGAGAATTTCAATTTGTACCACTGCTAAATCTCAAACTCTAACAGATCTGATATATCCACAGTAAATTTCATAACTTATAAAATTTTAATACTTAGATTAAACTGTATTAAAACACTTTTGTTTAAGTCTTAACCACTTACACATAAAAGAGAACGTTTATATTACTTTCCACACATCACATTGTTTTGCATATGTTAAATAAAAAACTCAATACCGAGACCAAATCGTTTTAAAATTGTTTTTGTTCGGTTTAGACCCAAAGAGAAACTTAACCAAAGATTTTGACTTAAATAGAGTCAGTGAACTGATCAAGTCAAAACATACCCATCAACACTCTAAATCTCAATAACATCCAAATAATTATTCATAGTTGTAATAACGAATACCATATTTAACAAGAAATATTTGAACCAATCAACTAACTTATTTTTTATTAGGTATAAACTCATCTTCTATACCTAAATTATCTGCAATAACACCTTAATCAAATGATTAATATTGCCCAAAACATCCCACCTTGACAAATAGACTAACTTGTTCAACAACTTTAAGAAAAAAAAAAAAGCAAATTCTATTCTTACAATTCAACATGAATGTACCCAAGGTAAAAGTGATGGATGTCCAATGTTTAATACACATTCATCTTCAAACTTTTAACTTATGTAAATCATCTAGTGAAAGACAAGTCTAAGTATAATGGTGACAAAAATTGTCAATGAAGAAAAAAGGACACTGATGCACACTCTTATTGGAAAAAATACAGGACAGAACTCTTCAATTTTTGACAAGGGTATGCCGAAGGATCTTGTCCCAACTTCCAATGTTGAATCCCGCTACTGAATAATCTGAATGGAACTTCACAAAAATATTTCACATGAAATCGAAATCATCCAAAGCATCATATCGATCAGCGGCAACAAAATCCTCGTCAGGTTTGTCGACATTAAGCTGCTTTTTCTTGCCACCTGCAGACACAACAAAAACCTTGAAATCAATGGGAAAGAGAGAAAGATAACATGAACAATAAAAGCAACATGGAAGGTTATAAAGTAAGATGATATTACCTGTCTTCTTTTTACCAGCATTGGCTTCTTTCTCCGCTTTTATCTTTTCATTTGCAATGGCAGTTACCGAAGATGCGATATCTTTGGCATCTGCTCCTTTAAGAGAAACCATTGATAATCTCATTACTGCCTTCAGTAGACCCATATAATGATAACTTTTCTGCATTCATCAAGAAGAAAATTAGAATGGCCATTCGACAAATCGGTAAAAGGAAGCAATAGGAAACAGAAGTGTTAAACCTCGAAAGGACGAAGCCTGTGCGAGATGAGCTCTGCGTACTCCACAAAATCGCTCTCAGATTTCGGTATAAAAGTATCAAGGTTCTTTTCATCATTACTTCCACCAAACAATTCCTTAGTGGACTTGTAATCAGCTTCTTCAACCAATCTGTCATAAGAATAAGTAAATTAAATAAGAAACAGTACGTTGCTCGGTCTGAATTAACCATTTATTTCTTTTATATGGTGTACTCATTCAGAAGCGCTACGAGAGCCATAATTTAGAGAAATGAAGGAACAACTTGTGATATTGCATAAACATCAAATTTAATTGCAAAGAAGAACGATGAATATATTTTAAGTTAAATTTTCTAATCATATAAGTTCAGAAGTTTTAATTGTAGTAAGGATGCTGAAGTTCCACCCCAGTCAGTGACACTTTGTTTACTGTACTTTGATACCCTTTGGTCAAAAAGAGATGCTTGGACTTACAAATGAAAATATCAATCCTTAGTACATCTCACCCTCCCTCATTTGCAACCTATATTATGTATAGCATACCATTTAAACATATGTACCCTTCTGAATAGCTTAACTTATGTTTTTCGTCGGTCTCCCTTAACTTCTTACTACTAGAATATCCTTCATGTGATTTATCCTCCTTACTGAACTTTCTACATGTCTTTTGCACACATGCCTAAACTATCTAAAAATAAGGTTATACCATCTTTTTCTCAAGGGAAGGTACTACCCAAGTTTCTCGCTAATGCATTCATCACCATATTATGTTTTGTGTGTCCATCTTAAAATCCTCATCTTTGCAAAAAAGAGTTCAAGTACTGGCTCTTTATCATCCACGTTCTGTTTCATACAATGTCGGGTGTTAAAGTTGTGACAGTAATTTATCCTTAGGCTTTAGTTGTACTTTTCCATCACAAAGTACAATAGAATTTCTCCACTAATCAACCCCATTGAATCCTATGATTTTCACATTCTAAGATCCAAAAAAAAAAAAGCAATTTTCCCGTAACTATGTAGTTAAAGCATAACTATCATAGGTAGTTAAAGCAAACCTTAATAGCCACTACATTGCATGCTCAAGTAGCTAGCTTTAACAAAGAATATTGAGTTGAAACAACACAGTAATGACAGATCACTTTACCACATAACAAAACCAAGTTGCCATAAAAGAAGTACACAAAAGCAACCCTAACAAAGAAGGATTCTGTTGGACATTTTATAGTGTGCATTTGCTACTAATTATATTTAATATGAAAACATACATGGCAAACCTACACAATGCTACACGTAGTGTGTAATTATATGATACATGTATTAATAACAAGTTATTTAAAAAGGAACATTAGGATTAGGATCAGGGTAAAGAAATTAAATGCAGAATAATAAACCTTTGTTGGCGAAGCTTTTCAGCCACAGGATCCAGAGGCTCCTCCTTTACTGGTTCTACTTTCTTTCCCTTCTTTTCAGCAGGTTTTTTAGGAGCCTTTTCAGTAGTTTTTACTGCAGGTGCTGCAGGAGCCTGATGATAATATGCAAGCAACAAAAAACTGGCAATTAGTATCTAAGGGAACAGTTAAAGATCATTATTATAAGAAATGGTGCATCCTTTCATTAGAAATAATCGTGAAACTTGTTTAATTGTACTATACAATATACATTACATGTTAAAGTAAAGAAACCTAAACAATTTTTAATTTAAAAACAAGCACACTCAATTTTGGCCAAAAGAATATAGAAAAAACAAGTTATATTTAACTATAGCAGTTTCCCGCACATTCTAATGCAAAAACTGTAAAAGATTCAAAGCAACAGTGATTGTATTGGCATCAAGATAGTAAAAAAGGGTGAGCTAATTACACAAGAAGAAGACAATTAACCAACTATGAATGAGCTATGTCAATTTTTTTAACTTAAGATTATAAAAATTGTATGTAACTGAAATGTGCTGTCGAGAAATCATTTTTAATTGTCCTTACCGGAGTGGGCTCCTCGTCATCCTCCCATGATTCCTTCACATCATTTTCATCCACATCTTCATCTTCCCATTTAAGTTTAGTCGGCTCTTGTAACTTAAGATCAATAGGAGCGAATTGCTCTTCCTCTGAAACAAATAGACAAACATTTCTCAAATTAACAACAATAAAAAGTACAGTACAACAAACATAGGATGCTTTGACTGAATTATTGATTGTTGGCTTAATACAGTTTGTAACTTAGAATCATGCAGAGCTTGATTGGAATTGGGAATTGATTTGATATAGAAATTAAAGTCCAATGACCAGTTTTACACCATCGTCCAATGAGAACCAATCATTTTGCCATATAAACTTATTTAATAACCACCTTTTGAAATAACTACTTCATACTTGGTTCATATTGGACGTCAATGTAAAACTAATCTACACCGATGGTGCCTATCCTTTTTCTTTATAAATTATATCTTTAGTTGAAAAAGCTGATAATGAGGAATCAATTTGATTTTGAAATCATACCTTTGGCTATGTAAATTTAAATATGGTTGGATTCGTGTGAAACGAGATTTAATCATTATTTCTATATCTAAATGGACAATTCCATCCTTACTAGATCAGGCATTTTGAAAACTACAATTGAGGGCAGTAACATAAAACACCACGGTGTTGAGCTTAAAATATATTTAATATTCAAAACGTGAAAATAATTTATTTACAGATCAATTAAAATCAAACTTTAACAATAGCCCAAAATATTCAAATCAATTTCATTTTCCATCATACATAAACAAAGTGTAATTGAACAATCAATTGAAAAACATAATAACTTTTGAGTAATTTGTCAGGTTTTCTTAACCAAAATAATCAATCCACAGCAACAATTATAATTTTATAAATTTTGTGAAACACATCAGAGGAAACATTTAGAATAAGCAAAAACATAGAAAATGACACGAGAATTTGACTGTAAACTAAACAATAATGCAACTGACCAACACACATCATTTATTTAAAGTGAAAAACACACTACATATCCAATTAAAATTTTCACCCAAAAATATAAGATACCAGCAGTTATGTTATTATATAATAGCTGAATTAAATTAAATTAAATTAAATTAAGTTTCATTACCCCAATCATCCTCCATTTTGTGGCTGTGGCTACTTCTTCAGAAGAAAACAGAATAAAAAAGAGTTCCAGCTAACAAACTGCATGAAGAGTAAAATTTGTCAGGTTTCTGAACTGAATCAATGTAAACAATAAAAGTTAACCAACACCACCTCCTAAACCTCGCCAAAAACCAAATAAAGAGATAAATAGGGCACTGAAAAAAAAGGGGGAATGACACAGACTAACTCAATCAATCTGCAAATAACTAAACCAACACAGATCAATCCATATAAATCTCTATAGCACCTGCACTTCAGACAAATAGTGTGTCCAGGTGACCGACACTGACACAACATTGATATATTGATTACATTCAATTAATTCATTTTCTCAAATTATTATTGATGTTGTTATGTCAGTGTCGTCAAAAGTAATCACCACCCCTATGAACTCTAAAAAAATCTGAATCAAATTTTAGCAAAGTACAAGGTTTTCAACAAAAATATAGTTCATAAAAAATAATTAGTCTTAGAATTGATAATGTCAAATGCATATTCATCTATCTACCTTCCAATTCAGCATAATCTAATAATCTTACACACAAAAAAACAAAGGGGCAAAAAACGGTTCAATTACAAACCCTAGAAAAAAAATACCAACTTTCACTGATAAAGTCACAAAAGGATCTAATACATACGACGATTAATTATTCGATTTTTGATAGAAAAAAAAATTGTGGAAAAAATAATAAAATCGGCGATTGAAAAAATTGAATAATTAGATGAAAAAGGAAGAAGAAAAAGAAAAGAAAATGAAAAGAACCTGGTGAGGCGCGTTAACGGTGAGAGAATTAGGGTTTGTGCGGTGATAGAGAGAAAAGAAGCGAAGGAGAGTGAGGTTTCAATCTGAGGATTTAGGGCAGAGAATGGAATAATGTGTTAATTGAGAAAATTATAAACTGCCGTTAAAATAAAATATTTATTACGAATCATACGGTGAAATCTTTTTTAGTAAAAACGATAGGCTTTTCAAAAGATTTTGTTTTTTTTTTTCTAAAAAAAATATATTTACAAAATATTTTTTATTTTTTTTATATAGCTATCTCTATGCTTTATTCACATAAATTAAGGGATTATTGTTAAACATAAATCAAACGGTTATTTCATTTTAATAAGTGTTTGAAGTTGTTTTAAAAAAATAATATTAAGTAGTTGAATTTAAGTCAACTCAATCAAATTTTATATTATTATAATCTATTTTCTTAAAAATTATGATTAAAACTAAAAAAAGACCAAAACAATTTTTTTTTTATATCAAAAGTAAAATG
>JBBPBT010000899.1:1442414-1457668 GCA_037974875.1 Cicer bijugum | reverse complement strand
CTTTTTGCTATATAAAATTACATAACGAGCTGTTTTAGTTTTAAACAAAACATGTTTAATAGTTCTTTAATTTAAAAATAAAAAAATTAATGAATTTTTACAAATATATTTAAAATATTTATAAAAATTTACTCTACAAAAATTTAAAAATTTTAACTTAAAAATGAATTGAATATAAATAATGTTATATAAGAAATTCACTTATTTACTTGTTTCACTTTAATTTGATAAGTAAAAATGAATTGAATATAAATAATGTTATAATAGAAATTCACTTCTTTACTTGTTTCAGTTTAATTTGATAAGTAAATATGTTTGGGTTTAATCCCAAATATATATAAATAAAAAGGTTTGTTCATGCCTTAAGGTATTATAGGGATGTTAATTTATATCTGTTGGTGGAAATTCATGTGAAAACTCTGCTCTATTTGAGGCACCGTGGGCGAATAATTTTTCTTTACAGGATGTGGAGAAAGTCCTCCAATAATGGCTTGGATTAAGAACAATTCCCCAACAATTTATTAAGACAACATTTGTATGTATATATTCAAATATTTTATAGATTATATTTATTTGTCGTTTCCCCTAATGTGTGTATAAATTTATTTTATGTGATTTTACTGTTGTCATAATTTTTTATATATTTTATGTTTAATTTAAATATTTTACTAATAATTTGATTGAAAATAAAAAATATATAATTTTTTTTATGTTGATCACGGAAACTGGTGGATGGGGACGGGGTTGAAAAAATTCTGAGATGAGAAATGAGGATGGAGGGGCATTTTGAGGAGGCCTAGAACCATGGCTTCTTTTTGGTGTTATTGTCCTTATAACCCTTTGTTTTAGGATTTTCTATGGTTATGTTTGATGCTATTATTTCAATGTGTTTTTTGTTTCGTTGTTTATTTTACCTTTCGTGCTGAAGTTTGGGTTTGCATATAAATAGATTGTATTAATTGTTAATACATAACTATCAATTGTCATCTAGTACGTCAATTGTTAATGCATAACTATCAATTGTCATCTGATACGTTTGACTAAAATTTAAACCACTTATAGTCGATGTGTGCCAACAAAAGTCAGAGAAATAACTTTTAAATTAGATGAGATTAAAGACCGTGATTCAGGCAGAAGAAATTGATTTGAGTGTTTGGCTTTAGATATTGGTTTGATAACCATCTCTTGATTTATGTACTCTCAAAGTGTGTATTATTGTCCAATACTTAATCTATTTAGCCATTAGTGTTTTAAAGTGTGGATCCATGTCTCAACACATTGTGTCCCCAAATGATTTGTAATGTTATATGTGTAATCTATTAAAGTTGCTTGCTTTACCTTAAAAAAAACAGTTTTAAATCACAAATCATAATTTGATTGGAAATGAATCTCAAATCATAGCTTCATTGGTAGTAAGAATAAATTACATTTTACATATGTGAAAGCATGGTTTCTAAAAATAGCGCAGAGCAAAACACAGACTAAAAATAGTGCAATTACAGTTATTCTCTTTCCTTTCATTTATTCACTTCCTCTACTAAAATTCCAAACAACAGTAAAATAGAAATTCCCTTTGGTCCACCATTTGTTGTATTCTTTCTTTCATACTTCAATATACATGAGCGTCCTTCCATCACAGCAAAATCAGAAGAGTCTGAAAGGAATATAAAAAATAAACCAGTTCCATTAGTCATTACAATACCATGGTTAAAAAACAAAAACAAAAAGCAAACATTTTGGCAGTGATAAACACCAACTTAACCAATTTGAGAATAATTTGGGTCCCCTAGAGTGCTACACAACACTGAAAGGACCTATTTGGTGACCAAGATAAAGGAGATATGATATAATAAGATATAATAAGGTATTATATTCTTTGTTAATCCCTTGTCACCAGTCTTTCCATTGTGGAGCCATTACCATTCATCCAAACTTCTCATCCATCATACTCTTGTCCATTTTTCTTATCTTATTTATTCTTTTATCCTAACATGACCACACTCCACCAAACTACCCCTAAAAGAAAAAGTGTGGATATTAACTTAGAAATATAATAAAATTAGAGTTTAATAAATATAGACAATTGGTTTTCCTGCTGATCCTCTCGAATCGACAAGTAAGACAAAGCAAGTCAACACGGGTCAAACTCTCGATGGCTATAGATCTAAATGGCTAAACCAAAGTGTTTTCGTGTTATTAGCAACTAGGCCAAAAACACTGTCAATGTAAACTAGTTTTACACAACACCAATAGGAGCCCTCCATTTTACCATGTCATGCCACTAATTTTAAAATGCAGTTACGAAAATGGTGATTAGATATCAAGAAGTCTGACAGAAGCTCCTCAGAACTACCTTATTCAACATATAATAAAGGAAACTAACTAAAATTCGGAAATTGGAACGATAGAAGTGAATGTTTTGTGGAATCTGAATAATTCATCATTGGAGCTTTAGTCCAGACTCAATACCAACACACACGACATTCTAATATCTAAACAGAGTGGAAACTCATTCAAAACATTAAAGCTAAAAACAAAAAACCAAATAACATCCCTACTAGTCCATGAAACTAATCTTGTTCGGATGAAGGCAAACATTCTCACTGAAAAATCTAAAAGGCAATTCAATAAGAGAAGCTCTTCCCATTTACCAGTACCACAATGCTTAAAACCAATGTAAAAAATAAGCCTTCAGGAGAACATTTTTCCAGAGAAAAAGAAAACAGTTTAACATCATCATCAATAAGTCAAAAACTCAAAATATCATAGAACTCATCACTAAATCACCAAAATAACTGCAATAGAAAATAGAGATCTGTAATGTATACACATCCAATAATAGGTCTAAATTGGGGTTGGCAACTGCAATTGCAGCCGCAATATAAAGGTTTTAGAGGTTCCACAACAACATCACAAACCCCAATTCCAACCGCGTCAGCCGCATTTTGAACCATGCATCCAATCACTTAACAAACTCAAGTATATTAAGAAACTCCTCAATTAGTCACAAACAATAAAACTAACTGCAATAGGTAAACCAATATCTGCAATGTAAGCACAAACAATAACTGTAAAAAAATCAAACAAAAGGCAAAATAAAAAAAATTACATAAATTATAAAGTTTTAATTTATATACTCTGTCAGTGTAAATAGTTTTTGCATTATCAACCAATCACAATCGTTAAATCATTAAAAAGACTTAACTTTTACTATAATTACTTCAAGAGTTATACACATAATTAGTTGTAATGTGCTTTTAACACTGGATGAAAATTAAACTCAAATTAGGGTAAACCACAATTTTAGTTCTAGAAAGATGCAATTTACTATCATAAAAATCCCTTAAAGATAGAACAGCAATGAAACGCACCGTATCATTTTTCAGAAGGTGTAAATTCCTTAGGCGTCTTAGCAACAATGGAAAGTGCGTGAAGACCAGATTGAAGTTCATCGTTGAGAAGATCATAGACCATACGGTGTCGTTTAACGAGAGTCTGACCTTCGAATTTGGGAGAAACGATTTTCAAATTGAAATGAGTTTCTTTATCGGAAGTTTCTTTCATTGCGGCGTGACCTGCGTGCTGATACGACACGTCGTTTACTTCCAAAACGGTGGCTTCGAGTGATGATTGTAGCTTTGTTTTTATTCGGGTCGCTCTTGATAGTAAACCGTTGCCATTGCGGAAACTCATTGGATTAGGGTTTGCAGAAATTGGGGAAATTGATTTTGAACGAAAACGAGAACGATGAACTATTTGCAATTAACGATTTTTAAAAAGAAAAAAGAAAAATTACATAGAAAATATCAATTTTTTAATATTAAGATATTAAAGACACAATTTTTAAAATTAATATATTTTTTTAATTCTTTAAGAATGTCCTTACAAAGACTTAGCATTTCTTCTCTTTTTTTTAAGAAAAATTTAATTTTTTTTATAACAAAGGTTTTAAGTCCAAATAACATCTAATTGATTTTAGTTTCTTATTCATAAGAAAACTATTTGAGTTCAAAATTGATGATTGTTTTTTGTATTAAATATTGTAGTTAATTAAGTTTTTTTTTTATTTTCAAAAATTATGTTCATTAAAAAAATAAACTTATAAAATCGAATTCATGTTATCTAAATACATGATATCAAACTAATACAAATAAAAAGAATTATTAATACGACCAATTATATCTCGTCACTCTATTTGTTTTAACTAATATATTTTTTATTTCTCTCTCCCTAATCAATTTAATGATTCAATGTACTTGTGAAATTTAATTTGAAATATTTTATTCCAATATACTATAATTTATCAAACCAATTAAGAAATGAGTGAAATTAGATATCCCAATTCTCCCTCTTTGTGGGTTTTTGTTTTTGTTTTTTTCACTATTTTTCTTCAAATATAGCATGTTGCAAGAAGATAATAAAAAAACAAGTACACCTTACTCACTTTCTCATCACCATAGTAAATAAAGCAAATCAATGCTTAGTGAATCATTTTAATGTATTGCATCATGTTCAAATTAAATAGTCACAACATTAACCTTGCCAAATGCATCATAATGGTGTTTATTTACTACCACTTTTGCCAAATAAGTCCCTAGTGCCACCATAGCCACTACTCCAAGCACAACTTTAATGGTTGTACTTTTTCTATTTTGTACCCCCCATAATGAATGTTTCTCCATGGATGCATCTTTGCCATATTGAATGACTTTACTTTTTGGTAGTACAATAGAAAGAAGTCCTTGAGAAAACTTTGCTTGGATCCCATTCATATTACATTCTTTTGAAATTTTAATTTCTTTGTGGAAACGACTCCATTTCTTACTAGATGCACCAAGAGGCCTTTCACCATAAATTTTTAGGACCCCTTTATTGTTGGTTTGGACCTTAAGTTGCTCCTTGTTGAAACCTACAAAGATTCAACAGAAAAATATCATGGATGTTTGATTAAATTCACCTTATACAAGAGTCATTGAATGTATAAGTATACTATGTTTAATATTTGGTGTCAGCAGACAATGACTCAATCACATATTAAATGATGTTTTTTTTTTTTATTGATTTTTTTAATTTACATTTATAAAATTGGTTCTCATATTTACATTTACATATCAAAGTTAGATACAACTTTGAGGTTTCTATCTAGTTTGCTGGCCTTAAAATGTAATTAGAGGCTTGCTGTATATAATCTCCAATTAGGATCATGTTTATAAGCTTTGGAACTTTGACAAATTGATGTTTGAAATCTACTATGATTTTTCAATCTTATTTTTTTGCTAAAGTTTTATAGTCAAGAAAATATTTGAAATCTACTATCCATAATTTTTCAAACTTTTATACCAAAGATTTTTATTCAAGAAATTCTAACATTTCACTTTCAAAATAGGTAAAGTGACTAATTTATTTAAAGGTTAAATAAATTTTTAATATCTACAAAATTTTACTTTTAGTTCCGATAAAAAAAATTCTCAATTTTTTAGTCACTATAAAAAAAATTATAAACTTTTAATCTCTGTTTTGAATTTTTTTTTTTATAAAAAACTGATATTTTTAATTTCTATGAAGTTCAAATAAATAAAAAATTAAATTTAGAATATGAGCTAAAAACATATTTTATTGTTAAGACTAGATATAGTTATATCTTAGATAATTGTCTAATTTGCCTAAAAGGTCCCAAGACCCGTGCCTCTAATTCTAGTGGATATTAAACTGGCTCTCAAAATATAAATTGCATATATTAAATTAAACTAAAATACAAAAGAGAGTAAATAATCATATAATTATAATATACCCTTCAAATCAATCTCAAGAGTCTTTTGTCCTTCCTTTGTGAGCCATTTGCAATAAGGTTCAAAATCTTCATACAAGCGATTGCTAGTAACTCCACCTTCCTTAGTTTCCATTGAATTCTCTTTTTCTTTTTAATTAATTTGAGATTTTTTCAATTGCCAAAGTTATGGAAGTGTGTATATATTGAACAAATGAAAGAATGTGATTCAATCTTTTTATACAAATTAATAAAGACTATTAGAAAAGAATTTGTGATGAGGGGTTTCATTCTTTAATTTTCCTTTTGGTTGAGAATGATTCTTTTGTTGGTTTGAATAGATCATCAAAGTGAGGTTGCTTGCTTCAATATTCTTGTATTGGAACATGGTGAAAGTTACTTGTGTAAACTTAAATTAAAGGAAACTCATGCTTTTGATTCTTTTTCTTCATCTTAAGTAATGGATATTTTTCCTTTTGTCAAAATTTTGTTCCAAAAACAATATTGAACTTTTGTTTTTTAGTGTTTACAAAGCAAATTTATATAATCAGAATCCATAGTATTCAATATATCCATAAGATATATCTTAGTAAAATGAGTGTTAATATCAAAGATTAGTGCTATCATTAAATACAAATCAAATAATTCTACATAGATTATCATGATTGAAAGTTATTCAGGTGTTATATATTACTTTAAAAAATCACTTAACTTTTTTTTCTATAATTTTAATCATTCATAATTTGATCAATGACTAAGATTTATTCTTCTCATTTTTTCACTATAGAAGTTCTTGTATTTGATAGGTTCCATATAAATATTTATATAAATGTTCGAAAAATTGGATCGACGATTAAGGCAGTAGAGACAACAATTCAAGATTCAACAGTTCAACTGCAATCGATGGATTAAGAATTAAATTATAAAATTTAATATTTTTATAATTATATATAATTAAACAATATAGTTGAACAACTTGACCCTTACCGTTATCAACATTGTTAATCACGACATTCTCGCACTCAAATGACTCAACCCTTATCATTATCGGCACACGGTTAATCACGACTTTCTCGATCCCTTTTCACATATTAAAAATAACGAATTTTTGTCTTCCGTATAAATCTAACCCAGTACATGAGAATAAGTATCACCGTCCATCGATTCTTACTACTAATTTCATTACCAATTGACTCAATTGGTAGTAGAAATAGATGAACATTAGTACTTTTACTACAAAAAGGAAAGGGGGGACGAGAATAACTCACTACTTTAACGTACACGTGCAAAAATTCATAGGTTTTGTTGACGATGATATCTAAATGAAAATGTTGTATATAATTGAAACCTATTAAAAATGAAACATAAAATTATAGACAAAAATATATTAGAAATACAAAAATCAGGAGAAAATTGGGAAACCATAGCTTGAGAATTCAATTGAAAAATCATAAAATAAAATTATATTTGATAAAAGATAAAAAATGATACAGTGATGTTTTTATTTATATTAGTGAATACTAACCTTCTAACTACTCTAAATATTATTATTCTTTATGAATCTTCTCAAACTCGACTACAAATTTACATTAAATTAAAAAACAACAAAATGAATGAGTGAAAGAAAAAAACAATCCAAGATAGGACATGCAGATCAGACATTGCAATTTGCGATCCCATTCAAACCCTAACATCAATTGTATTCAAAAATATTGAATTTGTTATGATATACAAAGCAAAAAGATGTCGAAAGATTGATATTGGAAGGTTTTGTCACATAACATGCCGCCGGATTGAAAACACAAATAGAGCATTGTGATGGCATTGTCGGCATAGTAATTGTGTGCTCAATTATCCATGACACAATGATTTCTATAGTAAACTTTCTCAACTCATACCATAACAATGAACTGAATTTGGTGTGTTGAAGGAGAGATCAATGCACATACTCGATTCACATAATCTGATGACGAAGACAACTAATATCGGTGTCGACGTCGTGATTATCGAAATGAGAAATGGAGATTTTCAAGAAAATTGCATGATAATCATTTGAATTCATAGATTGGGATCCACTAGATTGACCTTGGTGATATCGACAACAAAAATTTTCTTTTCCTCGAAAACAAGAACTAAAATCAATGTAACTGATTTTTCTTCTTCTGTATTTGAATCATCATTCTCTTCCATTGTGTGGCTACAACATACTTCATCTTTGACTGAAAAATGATTCAATCTTTGAATCTTTGTCACCTTCAACATTTGAGTCAAATTATAAAAGAAATGAATAATTAAAGAGAAATATAAAACTTAAAATGATAGTATGAAGAATTATGATACAGTTAGTGTAGAATAAGGTAATTTACATAATTACCTTCTGTTTAATTATAACCAACTTCTAGCTACTTTAAATCATATATAACTAAATCTACCAATATCTAACAACCCCCAAAGTTGGTATTGAAATTCAAGTGTGAGTTGTTAGTTTTGCATCGACTAAGAATAGAGAAAATATTGGATATACAAGAGAGGTGACACATATACACATTGTTTTCAGGTTTTGGATTAGAATGTGGTGTCAAGGTCTCTTAGGGATCCTGGACATTTAGCTCACTGCTACTATCGTGCTCCCTCTAACTCCCTAACAAGTGGTATTAAAGACATGGTTTAGCTTGGTGGGAGCGCAGGAGTGGGAGATCCTAGTGTGTGGGTTGTGGATGATTCACGCTTAAGAGGGAAATTGTTGGAATTCAAGTGTGAGTAGTTAATTCCACATCGACTAAGAATTGAGGAAATAATCGATATATAAGAGTGGTGATCTATGTATCTAATATCTTAAGGTTTTTAGTTGAGATGTAGTGCTAGAATAGTCATGTAGCTATTTGTTACAATAATTTATTAAAGCTTAATTGTAGTTTTGATCCCTTTATTTTTACCAATTCACGAAATCGGTCATTCTATTTTAAAAGTCGACAATTTTGCTTCATCACTCATATTTTTTAACTAAAAAATGACAATTTGACATATTTTAAATGATGTGATATACAATTCTGTTGGGAAAAACCAAAGATAATTAACGATAATTATCTCAATAATGCGGAATATTTTTCCCCCCACCTGTGCAGATAAATGGCCAAATAGAAAATACAATTCCAAGAGCAATAATAATTGGCAGAAAATTAAATATGAGACAAACACAATTTTAACGTGGAAAACTTTCCTTAAATTGAGAGAATAAAAACCACGGGACCTAGTCCAGTAAAAATCTTCCACTATAATAATTAATGGGTACACCAAGAGTCTTCGTAATAACAATAGGGAATATCAATCAACAATAACAACTCTATAACAACCTTATAACAACCTTCCACTAAAGTGGGTATGCCTAAGTAACTCTCAGAGAAGATAAAACTATTCAAATTATATATTAAAGTAACAAACTCAGTGGTAGGAATAACATACTAAATTTGTAGATCAAACGGAGCAAGTTTGCTTACCACCACTGGAACCAAATCATTATTTTTCTTCTCTGACAACCGTTCTTCTTCCGTTGTCTTTCTATATGTTCTGGTTCTTAGGGATTAAATCCCTTTTATTACCTTCAAGTGGATCAAGCCCACTAAAACTTTTTTTTTTCTTTTTCTTTTTATTTGAATAATAATAATAATACTATTAATAAAATTGGTGGGTTCCACTTGGGGAGTGAACCCACCCAACAAATCTCCCCCTCACGACTCAAGTGGGAAGGTATTGCTCAACCATGCCAGCTTTCTTTCTACAACATATCATCTTCGACACAGACAATGTCTTTGTCATCATATCTGAACCATTCTCATCAGTATGAATCTTCTCGATTAAAAATGACTTCATTTTCAGTGCATCTCGTATCCAATGATATCGCACTTCAATATTCTTCGACTTCGCAAGAAAAATCGGATTCTTGCTGAGATGAATCGTTCTTTGACTGTCACAAAATAACACAAACTTGTCTTGCTTGAGGCCTAACTCATGTAGGAATTTATTCATCCACAAGATTTCTTTGGTAGCTTCAGTTGTTGCAATGTACTCAGCTTCAGTAGTAGATAAAGCAACACACTTTTGTAGTCTTGATTGCCAAGACACAACTCCCCCTGCAAATGTCATCATATAACCAGAAGTAGATTTTCTAGAATCAAGATCACATGTCATATCTGCATCTGTGTAGCCATCCAACAGATGTTCACCACCTCCATAGCATAAACACACTTTGGAAGTGCCCCTAAGGTATCTGAGAATCCACTTCACTGCTTGCGAATGATCTTTACCAGGATTAGAGAGAAACCAACTAACAACTCCAACTGCATGAGCAATATCTGGCCTTGTGCATACCATAGCATACATCAAACTACCAACTGCGGATGCATAAGGAACCTTCTTCATCTCTTCTTTGTCTTTCTCACTTGTAGGACATTTATCAGAATTCAATTTAAAATGAGTAGCAAGTGGGTACTAACAGGTTTGCAATTGCTCATGTTAAACCTCTCTAACACCTTCTCAATATAATTGTATTGAGACAACCACAATTTATTATTCTTTCTGTCACGAGTGATTCTCATACCTAGAATTTGCTTTGCAAGACCCAAGTCTTTCATTGCAAAAGACTTGTTCAAATCTTTCTTTAAAGATTTAATCTTCTTAGTATCATGACCAATAATAAACATGTCATCCACATATAATAAGAGAATAATATAATCACCATCAGAGAATTTTTTGATAAACACACAATGGTCAGAAGTAGTTTTTCCATACTCATGTTTCTCCATGAAAGAATCAAATTTCTTGTACCATTGTCGATGTGCTTGCTTGAGCCCATACAAGCTTTTCTTCAATTTACACACAAGTTGCTCTTTACCTTTGACTTCGAAACCCTCTGGTTGCTCCATATAGATCTCTTCCTCCAAATCACCATGAAGGAATGCAGTTTTCACATCAAGTTGTTCAACTTCTAGGTTCAAACTAGCTGCTAACCCAAGCACAACTCGGATAGAGGACATCTTCACCACAGGTGAAAAAATTTCATCAAAGTCAATACCTTTTCTCTGATTAAAACCTTTCACAACCAATCTTACTTTGTATCTTGGTTGAGAATTATTCTCTTCTGTCTTTATCTTGTATACCCATTTGTTCTTGAGTGCTTTTCTACCATTAGACAACTTTACCAAATCAAATGTGCTCTTCTTGCATGGCTTTCAACCACTTTTCTTTATCAGCATTTGTAATAGCTTCTTGATAGTACTCTGGCTCTCCACTATCAGTGATCATCACATACTCATATGGAGGATATCTTTGAGAAGGTTGACGTTCTCTAGTAGATCTTCTCAAATCAAACTCGACTGGTGGCTCAATTGGAACCTGCTCATCATGGTGAGACACATGATCATCAGTTACATTCTCATCATCTACATGTACGTCTCCCTCATCAACAAGATTTTCCATAGGAGGCTTAGGTGCAACATCAATGTAACTTCTGAGATTTGGTTTCTGTTTTTCAACTTTATCAAAATCTTCAACAGTCTGGTCTTCAAGAAATATCACATCTCGACTTCTAATAATTTTCTTGTCAACCGGATCCGACAATCTATAACCAAATTCTTCATCACCATAACCGACGAATATACACTGTTTGGATTTACTATCAAGCTTAGACCTCTCATCTCTTGGAACGTGAACAAAACATCTATAGCCGAAAACTCTCAAATGACGGTAAGAGATATCTTTCCCTGTCCACACTCTATTTGGAACATCACCATCAAGTGGAATAGAAGGAGAAAGATTGATCAAATCCACTGCAGTTTTCATTGCTTTACCCCAAAAGGATTTCGATAATTTTGCATGAGAGAGCATACATCTGATTCTGTCATTAATCGTACGATTAATTCTCTATACAACACCATTATGTTGAGGTGTCTTTGGAACCGTTTTCTCAAACCTGATTCCATGTTCTCTACAATACTCTTCAAAAGGACCTCTGTATTCACCACTGTTGTCTGATTGAACACATTTCAATTTCCTTCTCTTTTCTCTTTCAACACTTGCATGAAAATTCTTGAAGACTCCAAATACCTGGTCTTTAGATTTCAAAGGAAAGACCCACACTTTTCTAGAGTGGTTGTCAATAAAAGTAACAAAATATGATGCACCACCAAGAGATTTACTATCCATCATACAAACATCAGTATGAACTAAATCAAGAATATTTTGCCTCCTATGAGGACCAGTGCTATGAAAAGATACTCTATGTTGTTTTCCAGCAAAACAATGAATGCAAGTTTTTAGAGACATACCTTTCACAAGAAGAAAATTTTTCTTCGCAAGTATGTTGAGTTATTTCTCACTCAAGTGGCCAAGGCGCATATGCCATAAATCAGAAGATGCATCTTCAATTGCATTCACTTCTTCCTTGCATAGCTTCGTAGGCATCCTATAGAGAGAAGTGAAATTTTGCTCCTTTGCAACCATTAGGGACCCTTTAGTGATTTTACATATACCACCACCACCAAAGAAGGTGTGATAACCATCAATATTCAAGGCTTTCACCGAAATCAAATTGAGACGAATATCAGGAACGTGTCTAACATTCTTCAATTGAAGCTTGCAATCAATCTCAGTTTTAACTCAAACATCTCACATACCGATAATTTTACATACTCCTTCATCTCCCATTTTTACCATGCCAAAATCACCAACACTGTAAGATGAGAAGAAATCACGCCTAGGAGTAACATGATATGAGGCACCCGAATCAAAAATCCAAGTTGAATCCTGACATGCAAGGTTTATGGAATTATCATCACAAACAATGTAGACATTATTAACAGATGCAACTGCTGTTGTATCTTTATTATTTTTCTTCTCTTTGTCTTCATCTCTTTCCCTTAATTGATCTCTCTTAAGGAACCTGCAATTTCTTTTTATGTGACCCGATTTGCCACAATGATAACATATCACTTCTTTTCTAGTCCTTGACTTGCTTCGACTTTCAGAGTTGTCGTGTCTATGAAAGTTTTTAGATTGACTTCTTCCTCGTGACTCTATAATTAGTGCTTCTAAATTTGAGGAAGAACCAACCAAACCACGTTCCTTTCTTCGAGCTTCTTCATTCAACATGCTCTCTTTAACTGTTGACATTTTCAACTTTCCACTTGGAGCTGAATTGGTCAACGTCACAACAAAGATTTTCCAATTATCAGGTAAAGAACTCAACAATAACAACGCTTGCAACTCACCATCTAATTTAATTTCTGCGGTTGTCAACTGATTCACTGTATTCTGAAAAATACTCATATGCTCTGCCATTGAATCCTCATCTTTATATTTCATATTCACCAGCTTCCGAATTAAGAATGCTTTATTTTGCACATTCTTTCGTTCACACAACTCTTTTAATTTTTCCCATATCTTGTTAGCATCTATTTCAGTTTCAACATGTGGATATACACTAAGATCCAACCACTGTCTAATCAGCGTCAGATTTACCTGCGGGTTTAGCAGTGTTACCCTCAATAGGATCATACAAATCTTTACTGTATAACATGTCTTCCATAAGAGTCTTCCAAAGTGTGTAATTAGAAGAGTTGAGTTTAATCATATTGGGACCTTTATTTTCCTCCTCAATTTAAATGCACAAATCAAATAACCGAGCTCTAGCTACCACTTTGTTGGGAAAAAACCAGATATAATTAACGATAATTATCTCAATAATGCAGAATATTTTTCCCCCACCTGTGCAGATAAATGGCCAAACAGAAAATACAATTCCAAGAGCAATAATAATTGACAGAAAATTAAATATGAGACAAACACAATTTTAACGTGGAAAACTTCCCTCAAATTGAGAGAATAAAAACCACGGGACCTGGTCCAGTAAAAATCTTCCACTATAATAATTAATGGGTACACCAAAAGTCTTCCTAATAACAATAGGGAATATCAATCAACAATAACAACTTTCCACTAAAGTGGGTATGTCAAAGTAACTCTCAGAGAAGATAAAACTACTCAAATTATATATTAATGTAACAAACTCAGTGGTAGGAATAACATACTAAATTTGTAGATCAAACGGAGCAAGTTTGCTACACACCTGTTACCACCACTAGAACTAAACCCTTATTTTTCTTCTTTGGCAACTGTTCTTCTTCCGTTGTCTTTCTATATGTTCTGGTTCTTAGGGATTAAATCCCTTTTATTACCTTCAAGTGGACCAAGCCCACTAAAACCTTTTTTTTTCTTTTTCTTTTTATTTCAATAATAATAATAATAATAATACTATTAATAAAATTGGTGGGTTCCACTTGGGGAGTGAGTCCCTAGTGTGTGGGTTGTGGATGACTCACGCTTAAGAGAGAAATTGTTGGAATTCAAGTGTGAGTAGTTAATTCTACATCGACTAAGAATTGAGGAAATATTTGATATATAAGAGTGGTGATCTATATATCTAATATCTTAAGGTTTTTAGTTGAGATGTAGTGCTAGAATAGTCATGTAGCTATTTGTTACAATAATTTATTAAAGCTTAATTGTAGTTTTGATCCCTTTATTTTTACCAATTCACGAAATCGGTCATTCTATTTTAAAAGTCGACAATTTTGCTTCATCACTCATATTTTTTAACTAAAAAATGACAATTTGACATATTTTAAATGATGTGGTATACAATTCTATGATATAGAACTATCTAGATACATTAATTATTCATATATAACATTGATTAATTTTCAAATATGAAAAATTTAATAAGTTGAAAGTTAAATTTTTATGGTGTTTTATTCTAATTTCATAGATGTTAATTATTTTATATAATCGTATCATATGTCATATTATTTAAAACATTTATTTAATTAATAAATTAAAGCATATGTTAATCAACCATGTCAACTACTTGTTTATCTACACAACGATGATTCATTCGTTGTATCACTTGAATAGTTAAAATCTACATCATGTAAGTTTCTACAAATTTGTTGAATTTATCAAGTCACGAATATTGAAAGTAAAATTATTTAAAAATAAGTAAAATGAAAGTAAATATAAGTTATACCAACCTTTTACGGTGTCACAAACATTATGCAGTAGTATATTGAATATAAACATGTTATACCCTAATATCATCTCATTCCAACATCTCAGAGAACATGTTTTGTTCAGGTAAAGAGTGCATCACGAACATAAATAATAGTATTGTTTGATATATTGTTCTAATGTCATACATTGTTATGATTTTATTTAATAATAAATATTTGTTTTATGTATGATTATATAATACATTATAATTAACATATTATAATTTTATTTAAATGTGAGTTAAAAGTTTTACATTAATTATAAAAGTAAATATTAAATAATATATAAATGAGATGGTCTAAATATTCATTGCATTAAAGATTTGGAAAAAGATATCTACAAATTTACTTGTACAATATATTTTTAATTTGTTCTATGTTTTTTA
>JBBPBT010000899.1:1409775-1424642 GCA_037974875.1 Cicer bijugum | reverse complement strand
TTTTGAAATATGCAAAATTGGTGTTTAGTTTTAAGGGTTTGGATGTGAACATGATGAATATTTTTTGTGTTGTTTTGTGGTTTTTAAAAGTGTTTTTATGTGTTTTTTATTTGTTTGTTTCATGTACTAGGAAGCTGATCTAAAAGGACTATTAAGTGCATCAATTTTTTTTT
Organism: Cicer bijugum; assembly: GCA_037974875.1. Classification (NCBI taxonomy): domain Eukaryota; kingdom Viridiplantae; phylum Streptophyta; class Magnoliopsida; order Fabales; family Fabaceae; genus Cicer; species Cicer bijugum. The sequence goes on along the minus strand of JBBPBT010000899.1, from coordinate 1,424,469 downwards.
TTATTTTTTTTTATTTTTATGTATTGATTGATAATGCTTTAATAACAAGAGAGTTATCTACATGAGAGATGTTAAACTTTTTGATATAGTTAATTGATTATTTGAAGCTATTTTGATCAATTATTTCAATCCTATTTGAAGCTATTTTGATAAACCATGTGATGAATGGAATGAATATGAATAGGGGTGTGTGAAAATGAAAGAAGTTTTTTTCTTTTTTTTTGGATTTTAACAGTTGTTCTGCGGGGGATTGAACTACATGCATTCCTTGGTCATTTGTTCTTTGCATTTTGTAGATATTTAATTTGTTATGTATATAGTTTTACCAACAACTTTATAGGCATAATATATTCTCTTTTAGAATTGTTGTTATGTGAAATATAAGACAATTATCGTGTAATGTGGAAAGTTGTGTTTCGGTGATGACAATACAAATTCTTTCAGATATATACACTTCTCATTAAATTGTTGAGATAAAAGTGATCTAGCATATGTCTTAATTTGCCACCGGTCGTGTTGTCAAATAGTTGTTCTTGTGGCACTATAGCATAGCAGAATTCGAACAAACCACTATTTTCTGCGATCTACAATTAACAACAATGATCGCTTGTAATAATTCAGGTAGCTGATATCAAAAGGATGAACGGATTGGCCACTGATCTTCAAATGTTCGCACTGCAGACATTGAGAATTCCACTACCTGGACGACATCCACCATCTCCAGTTCCTGATGAACCTGCCAAGTTGAGGTACTATCATATTCATTTAATTTAATTTCCACTTGTAATCATGCAACAATTTAAGAAAATCGTCAATTAAGGTAGCGTTCACAATTAAGGTAGAAATGCAATTGGCAAAACAATCAATTGAGGACTAGTGTTGTCAATTGCAGATTATGGGAAATAGTAATTTGTTCAAATTTTGCTATGCTACAAGGCTATAGCGCCACAATAACTACTATTTGACAACACTTTGTACTAAATAGTGTATTGTAGACCAATATCGATTTGTTCAAGTTCTGCTACGCTATATTACCGCTATTTGACAATATTGTCAAGGAAGCCTATTCCTTTGCTAATTAGTTAATGTAGTGTGTAATGTAATGTATTGTCTGCCTATGACAACCAATGGCTTTTAGAGTTTGACAGCAATTCAGGCTATGATTTTTCCTAATTTCCTTTCGGTTTTTAATGTGTTTATTTTTCATGTTTAACTCATTTAATACTGAATCATATTGCAGAGAAAATAGCAGCGAAAGAAGACCACCCCGCATAGGTCAATCTGCAATGAAGGAACCTCTCCAGTCGTTAAGACTGAAACCACCGAAAGAAAAGATTTCACCAGCTATGACCATTTTACAGAAATACTATGGACTTGACTCTTCATGTTCCCGAGATACATCTGGAGTCACTGAAATGGCAATGTATACATCTTCTAATACTGAACATTCCAGAGAGGAATGGTTTTCTAAAGCCTCGTCAGTTCCGAACCATCATTCCATGTCAACAAATTCAGTGCTTGATCTTCTGACTGGGAACGATGATGTGTTGGAGTATGTGCCTTCAACAGATATCGTAGACGGGGGATCTGATAAGTCCGACGAGAAATCTGTCCGCAGACGTCAAAAAGTCGATGTTGATAATGGAGGTAATACACCAGATAGTAACGGATCAAACGGCTCTTCTTCAACTGGAAAAGCATTTTCCATGAGGCCAAAATCAGCTAGTCGAGTCACACTATTCTCCGAGTCAGAATCAGGATGGTTAGATTCTATTCCAGTAGTGTTGGGAGAATCATTATTTACCGACGGCCTTTCTGGAGTGCGCAAATCATCGAGTGCATCAAGTCTTCGTGAGCAGGAAAAGTACAATTCAGCAGCAACAATCTGGCCAACCTCAAAATGGAGTCTGAAACCAGACTACATTTCCAAACCTATCTTTGATGGCTTACCGATTCCAATAACCGGCCGAAGAAGCAAAACCGCCCTCGATTAGTGCAAACTAGTTCCATTCGGTACAAAATATTTTTTGACATTACACAAACACAAATTGCAACAACTTGCAACTCTCGTCGGTTATTAAGCCGGCGAAAAAAGGTAAAAAAACAAACAAATTACACGCGTAGGATATATTTATTCGAGGTATAGGACAAAGGTGTTGATGATGATCTCCCAAAGAGAAAGGGTGCAGCAGTAGCAACAAAGGAAAATATGCATGAAAAAGATCTGCAACTGGTTTGTTCAGTGATTAATTGTATCATGTTGTCATATTATTGAATACATTATGTAAGTATTTATGAATTTTTTTCAAGATTCAGACCCTTTATACTGCAATACCATTTAATTTGTATAAACATGTTACATTGGTATTCTACTAGTTTTATGTCTTATATTACTCAATTACAAGTTGGTTCTTGTACCCTTATTGACTCATATGAGAGTTTATTAATTTTGATCCTTCAAAAAGTATCATGCTATCTATATATATTTTTGGAACAACCAATGTTAAGTATTATGATGATTGTGGAGATTGAGTTCCGAATTTCTGTATCACTCCATTCTCTAATACTCTCACTCTAATAATTCGTAATTTACTTGAGTAGATAATTGATATGTGGTTTTTTTACTCTAATAATTGGTGTTTTACTTGAGTAGATAATTGTTATGTTGATTTTTGCAATGCATTTCATTTTAAATGGAATATAAACAAAATTAGTTTATATTTCTTGGAATGAAATATATAGGTAAAACTCAATAACTTATCTCTTATTTAATGATAACATATCTAAACTATTTTGAATATAACATAATTTTTTAGATTTAATTGCAGTTTTGTTTTATCTTAAAAAAAAAAAGAAATTTAATTGTAATTTTAGTTATTTTTATTTTTATCAATTTACGAAATTAATTCTTTTATTTTAAAAGTTGTCGGTTTTGATATTTCTTTAAATTTTTTAACTAAAACAAATAGTGGTTTAAATATTTTTAACATGACATAATATTATGATATAGAATTATTTAGATGGATTAATTATATTTATATTATTAATTAAATTATAAAAATGAATGATATCATTAGTTGAAATTAAAATTTTTAGATGGTTTTGTCACAATTTTATGAGTATTAATCTTTTAACATTGTTGTGTCATGTCTTTTAAAATATGTCACATCATTATTTGTTAGTTAAAACATGTAAGATAGAGACCAAAATTGTTGGATTTTAAAATATGGCGATCAAAACTACAATTAGCCTTTTATTAATTCTTGACAGTAATTGAGACAATATTTTAATTCTTAATATGCATAATTTGACTATTTTTGTTCCGTAAATGAATTACATGGGATCCGTCGTAAGACATGTAATTTATTTCTACCAATGTGGTAGGACACAAATGAATCTCTTAAATGGATTTTATTGTTTTAGGGCTTAGTTTCTGGTAGGACACAGATGATCTCTTAAATGGATTTTAATGCTTTAGGACTAATCTCTTAAATGGATTTTAATGCTTTAGGACTTAGTTTCTGGTTACTTGATACTGACTTCACCCAAAATGTAGTCATGCATGTAGAATACAACACTTTTTATGTCCATGTTATGTATGAAGTGTGATGAAGAGTACATTTTAATAGAAATGTGCTTTCTCAAGACCCAAAAACAAGTGAACATAGGAACATTTTAGGATTTAATTTATATGAATTGATAAGTGTAAAAATATTTTACGGTGTTAGTTAATCACAACGGTTTGAATTAATAAAAATATTTAATTTTTATTTTAATTATCTCTAAAATTACAAATACAATTAATTATTTTATACCGACAATATGTAGAAATTAAACTCTTATTTTACGAGAGAATAATATAAATGCTTATCTTGCTGTATGGAGAATTTGGAAGTACAAATTTGGAACTAATTTTAATGTAGGGTTTAAATCACATGGGTGTCCCCCTTTTCTTTAACACATGATAATGACAAAACAAATGATTGAGTTACATTGCCGACACCCTGAAAATGATTTTTACTATTATCTCAAAGTTACACCCCTAATGAAATTGTTTGTTTTCAATAATTGTACGAAGATTGTGTCATAGAAGTCATCAGATTCTAATTGTGTGGCCTATGACCTTTTGGTTTTTCAAATACAGCATGTATGTCAACAATTTTGTTGGAAGATTGAGATTTACAAGAAAATCTTGTCATGGGAAATTTTTTTCAGAAAATATATTTTTAAGTGATGAGAGATCTAAATTCATTGCTGAATCTACATGATAGTTTCGAATCTCAATTGTCGATCTGCGATCTAACGGTTCCATTTTTCAGCACTTTCACACAGGTTGCAATCTCGGGTTTTGCACATGAATATCTCTTTTTTGAATTTTATATACCTAAATGCCCTACTTCCAAAAATATATAGTAAAATGCCCTGAATTTTTCCCCAGGTCGTAACCTAGGGGTGCGACCTCCTGAAGCAGTTTTTTTTGAAGTTCTTCACATGGTCGCATCCTGGGATGCGACCTCCTACTAACCAAATGCAGAAAATTTTCATTCCCATTTTGCCCTTAGTTATACTACTCATATTTATATATATATTCATATTTATATATATTGTTATATATTTTAAAGTTAATTATAATTAGTTAAAATAATAAAAATAATTATTTTATTTATATTATATAAATGTTATTAATTATAATAATAAATAGAATAATAATAAAAAGATAATTGTATTAATAAAATAAAAATAAAAAAACATTAAATTAAAAGACATGTATGAGATGTTCATGTTGTTGAACCATTCATCATAACTTCAAACAGACAACTTAGCATGTTTCACCTTATTCATAAATTATTACATCCTCATGAATATAAATGGACTTGCAACCCAGATTTTCATCAATGCAAAATTTTATTTCATAATTTAGATTTGTGTTGTTAATAAGAATAATAAAATATAAAAAAATTGTTAAATAAAAATTAATACTAAACAACATGAAACATGTCTTTTAATTTAACGTTTTTTTATTTTTATTTTATTAATACAATTATCTTTTTATTATTATTATTATTCTATTTATTATTATAATTAATAACATTTATATAATATTAATAAAATAATTATTTTTATTATTTTAACTAATTATAATTAATTTTAAAATATATAACAATATATATAAATATGAATAGTATATCTAAGGACAAAATGGGAATGAAAATTTTCTGCATTTGGCTAGTAGGAGGTCGCATCCCATGATGCGACCATACGAACAGCTGTTAAATGAGATCGTACAGTACACAGTAGTGAAGCATCCATGCAATAACTGCATAAAATAGAATCCAATTCCAATTTTGAGGCTGATGATGCAGTGGACTATTTATAGCAGTTCGCTGGAGATTAGTATTTAAAAATCACTTAAAATTTTAAAATTTAAATTTTAATGATGATCGACCATACTTTTTAAAAGAATAAATTAATAGTCTTCTTAATATTCGATCATCGTCAACTTGATAAAGATAAAAATAAGAAAAATAAATATTCCTTTTAAAACTAAACTCATCCCGATCTGACACCAATCACATACCACCATCTCAAGTGTAAATACGAGAACTGTTTGATTATACTTCAATGAGCATCATTGATCAACATTAGAGTTTCAAGTAAATTTTAAGTAGTGATCCATAGTAGACCATCTATCAAGGTGATCCACCACAAAATTTGCCCCAATATTGATTATAAAACTTCATTGTTTTAGCCTGTTTTATGCACACACACATGCCACAAACACAACATAAACGAATTAATACAAAAAATTACTGTCATGCCATTATGTTGTACGATATTTCACGTTAATTGTTTTGTATAGAAAAATTTTAGTTATGCATTGCACCTCATCTCTAAATTTATTCTATTCCAAGACCACTTTAGAAAATTCAGCAAATCAAATGAACCCTTGATCTGTCTATCTCTGGTGGAAGTGAGAAGATTCATTCTCAATTTTATTTCCATTAAAAAATAGCAGCGTTCTAGCCAAATCATACCAATATTACTAATTTGAAACCAAACATTAGCCTGTCCTGTATGTAATTCATGACAAGCAAGAGACCCTGAGCATATATGTTAAATTATGCAATTGACATACACTATAAAGTAAAAGTATTCTAAAATCCACAAAATTACCTTAACTGAATTCTACATATAAATAACTTCAAAAATTGGTCCACAATCTAAACATAGCTAACAGATTTTCAGCTCTCAAGTTCTCACTAGAATGCTATCATTTCCCGCAGAAGAATTTCTTTTTTTTTTTTTTGTGTTCGCTTTTTTGTTTTTGTTTTCGGGGAGGTGAGGATAAGACTTACCACCTGTTTTTAGGTGGTTTCACTTTATAAATACGAACTATCCAATTCTGAGTAGTAAACGCCTCCTCCAAGTACTCCAGCTTTATGTCCTTATTTCCAATTTCAACACCTCTGGCACGATCATACCTGCCATTCCAAGATATACAAGTGATTACAAACAAAGACGTACATCATTCAATTAAAACATGTTAACAGTTAACACCCATACACAGACAATATTCATAAAGTACAACCTCTTTGGGTTTATTAATGTCTTTTGACAAAACTATAGCCATACTCTAAGTCCTAATCAATGCCTTTGAAAGGTAGGGTCAACTATGTCCCAAGAAACACCAACATTGAAATTTTAACAGGTTAGAAATAAGGCTGATTTGAATTCCGGAGGTTTAGGGACCCGAGACATCTTAATCTTACTGCTTACTACCACGGTTATTACACGAGGTTTTGGGCGTTCCATTATTCACATGGTTTTTGGATATCCCGTCATTTTCATTATGTATATCCCAAACTCATGCACAACGTAGGCCTTCTTACTTCATCCTTTGATGAATAAACTATTTCAAACTCAGAATAATCAGAAACCTATCTCCAATTTCAAAAAATTGATAGCATTTGGGTACTTTTAATAAGCAAGTTTCATTATGTAGTGGATGAATGATAGATAAATGGATACAATTTCCATGCCTACAGTATAGTTAATCAAGTGTAATCCGAGTTATCCAAAATTGATATGGCATATAGTTAATCAAGTGTTATAGATTCATCATATTCCCTTGGTTGAAATAACACGGATGTATAATTGCATTTCCCACTTTTAAACTAAACAGTAAACACGACTTGCATATAAGTAAGGATATATCAACAATAGTTCATTCTAGTTTATTATTATGATATATAATTACTCCCTCCATCTCATAATATAAGCAAAAATAGATCAAAGAAAGTGAATGTATATGGTCTAAATTTTGGACCACATACATCTACTTTCTTTAACTCATTGTTGCTTATATTATGAGATGGGGGAAATACTTAGATAGTATAGGGTTCCTGTTGTTAAAATTATATTAAGTTGCCAACAGTAAAGGATACGGAGCTTACCCAGGTGGCTTGCCATATTCTGTTGTCAGCTCCCCAAATCGATAATAAGACAGCTTGTACCTAACAATTAAAGATAAAGAGAAATATAACTAAATTAGCATGTATCAATTGATCACGTGTCTATACATACAATCAAACATCAGCTAGCAAAATTATTCTGAAGTTCTGAAAATCTTCCATTTGGATTCCCTTTTTCAGAGCGTAAAAACAATGGGCCCTGATTCATACTGGAGAAGTACTAGGTAAACTCATATACCATAGCCATAGACCTATTATAGAGAAGTGAAAGGACTATATAGGAATTCAAACCTAGTTAAGCTTCAGTGTCATGCAGGTAGGGTAGCATAGTCCAACTTTTTAAATGGTTATTCCATATATTATCTAGTCAAGTTTAGTCCTCTGTAGCACCAACACCTCTTATTGAAGATGTGTCTCGCTGCCCGACATGTATTGGTATCTTACACCAACACTTTGATTATATTCAATTAATTCATTTTCTCAAATTATTACCAGTGTTGATGTGTGTCAATGTCATGTCCGATGTCCTTGTCAGTATTAGTGTGTCGTATTAGTATTTGTGCTTCATAGGTTTAATCTATAACACTATATTATGTTCCAAGCACAACTGTATACTTGTAGGCATACAAATTTGTTGGGACATCAAAATAATTCAAATGCCAAGCCCAATTAATAGTGCTAAGAAACTTACATAAGACAGTTCAACATCTTTGGAGCTGCTCCTTTATCTACACGATACTCTCCATTGACAAGGTAATCGGGTTCCTTTATTACAGGAAAAACTCCGCCACCAATCCTCACCATCCATAGAAATCTAAAAAATAATTAGGAATAAGTTACAAACTTGCAGTAACGATTAGAAATCTAGAGAAATACTAACTCAGATTATAGTAATGAGTAATAAACAATAAAAACTCGAGGAAAAGGGAAAATCCAAATATCCAATTAATAAATGTATATTTCATCTTTTACAATAAGAAAATTAGAAACATAAAAAAATGCACTATTCAGACTTATTCCAACAAGTCAATAGCTAGAAACCTACAGTATAATTTTGCATGCCACAATGACACAACAAACAATAAACGGCGAGGCAGAAATATTTAAATCCTAGATTCTCCTGGTCCAGTTTACATTGAAATAGTCCATCAATTTACACAACTTGATGATACAATGCAGATAAAAAAAATTACTTTTTCGAAGAAACATGAAAGCTTACACAGAAGGCATGAAAGGGGAGGGTAAGATTTTAAGAAACGCAATAAAGGATGAGAACAGACTAAACAACAATAGACAAACTTTTGAAAATTAAAATGACCAATCCCCAAATAAAGTAATGCTTGCTGCCTATACAACTCTTACAATTTTTATATACTCAACAACTCAAATGAAACCACCTGTGTTAGTGTAGTGTAGAGCTGTGAATACAATGGGTGTCCGTGTCTATGTAGCATTTGTTATAAAGAAATGGGAACATGCATTAAGTAAAAGTGATGTAAAATACTATATAGCCTAAGATTTCACCATATATATGTATATAAAAACTTAAGATGGGCTTACTTATTAATATCATCAGAGGAATAACCGGTAACACCACCAAACACGACTAATACATAGTCAACATCAAGCGATCTCATTATGTCATAAGCCTCATCCTCATAAGATGACATTGCACGCCCAACAGTTGCTATGTGTGTATTGTTCCAGGTGTTATTGTCAACAATAACAGTTCTGTTTCCCATGGCAGTGATTTGATAACCATAATCCCACCATGACATCACCTTGGCATCTGGTGGAGTGTTCTGGCGAAGCCAAAAGTAAGCCTCACGATAATCATCAAAGATGACCCTTTGGCCATGGGCACCCCTTGCAGCCAAGACAATTGAGGGAGACGAGTATGCCTCTGATGTAACCCAAGTACAATGAATAGCATATCTAGTGAGCATATAAAAAGCACCGAGAAGTAACACAATAGCACCATTCTTTTGGAAAGGCTGGGAGTTATCAACTACACCCTGCATGTAAATAATCATATACACTATTAGAATTGTATTACCACTATAATTGAAATGAAAACCGTTTATTGCAGAAATGAAAACAATGCAATATTTAATACTCTAGTTGACAAAAAATGAACTAATGAAGTCAAAATATTGTCATAAAAGAGCATGGCTATTACCATTCCTACTGCACATACCCATGAGAGTATTTATATCATTGGAAAATATCAAGCAACAACCAATTCATCTTCCCTATAAATACTGAAAATGGGAACAAGTAGGCATAATGGATAGGCAAAAATACTAGTAGAATGCAACTATTGTGAACAAGCCTTTTGCTCAACTAGTTACTTAAAAAATCCTTACCTTAGAAGAACCTTTGGAAGCACTACTTCCTTTACCAGAACCACTTTGAATGGTTTGGATTTTGGCCCTCACCACCCGAGTCAAATTCTTTACAGTGGCAGAAACCGCAATAGCACTGATGAGGCATACAGCAGGGGTAGCAACAAGAATTAATCGAACCATAACACCAGCAAAATACATGCTTGTAAGACCATACATAACTATGAAGATTGTGGCATCTGACAAACGCTTGAAGCAAAAATAGAGCCCAGCAGGGAAAAGGAACAGCAATATATGGAAATCAAACATGAAGGATGACCAAGCAGTAGGCTGATGCTCAGAGACAGAGGCAATAATTGGAATGTGATCCTTAGCATATGTTGGATCAAGCAAGGAATAAAACCTTCCAGTCCATGGTGATATGTAACCAGATGCCATGCCTACTCCCAAGGCAATGGCACCAACACTAACTGCACCAGTTACAGTGATCCTCAAAAATGCTTGAAACTTTTTTGCATCCCCAAGCAAATGCCTTACCCAATCCAAAAAGAAAAACACCTGGAAAAACAATCCAAGTCAGAGCCAAAAGAGACAGCATACTAATCTCATCTCAAGCAAATCAACAGAGAAGCAGAGATACAACAGCATCCACGGTAAACAAACAACATCATCATAATATTTTTCAACGGCAGAAACAATCTTCCAATACCACAAAGCAAACAAACTAGGCATAGGCACCAATCTAAGAAAATCTATCTGTTCACATAAATAAAGCAATGCCAAAGCAAACGTAAAACAGGAAAACAATATCTAAATAAATTACAAATAATTAGAATTTTCTTTCTATGGTTTCCCATGGTATACCCACCAAACAGACGAGAAAGACACCATAACCAAGGTTCCATGCCAAAAATTATTTTTCTTTCTCATATCCATGAATCCACATATAAAACCCAACACATCATACTTAAAGAACCCAATAAAAGGGCAGCTCAGTGCACGAGGATACCATCAGGTGGGGACCAGAGTGGATAGATGTCCTCAGCCTTAACCCCCACAAGAGGAAAGGCTAATTTTAACTTACACAAAAATTATTATTATCTAAAAAACTAATTGTTATTACAGATATTCTAAATCATTTTGGTTTCTAAGTTTGTTAAGTGATGTCTTTATAGTCCTTGAATGAATCGAAATTACAAAGCATCTTCAAGTGTAACTTTCGTTAGTAATTTCATGGACTATAATACTATACTGAAAACACATTGAGTATCAAACTATCTAATCAAAGACACATTTGAAGACTAAAATCACAAACAAAATACACATCAATTGATGTTTAAGTTCGGGGACTATAGTGATAGCATCTCACACAAACAAACTTGTAATTAAGTTGTTACATCATTAAACAAAGTAAAATAAAATCACCTCAAATAAGAAGAAACAAAAAAGAAAATGCAAAGCCGTAAGAGGAAGTAAACCTGAAGCAAGAAAAAGACACCCATAGAAGCCATATGTTCACCAGACTGAACATGTTGAAACCCAACAAACCTAATCTGCATAGCAAGCAACATTCCCAAAACATACATACAATTATAAGCAACATAAAGTCTCAATGAGTATCTCCCAGTTACCAACAACACCAACACATAAAGTGGCACCAAATTGATAATAAAAACATAACCACCCCACGCCGAAACCATATAGAAATAACCGAACGCCGATGCCAATGACCACGACAACGATCCAGTATTAACAGCTTTAACAAACAGATAAAAAGTTAACAACAAAGCAAAAATCGCAACTCCTTCGTTATCATAAGATCCGGCGACCGACCGCGAAATGTAACCCGGACAAATCGCGATCAACGCCGCGGCGACGATCCCGGCGCCGGAATCCCAAATCTCTTTACCGAAAAAGTAAGCTACAATCGCGGTGTTCGACGCGAAAAACGGCGCTGTTAGGACGCAGACTTCGCGTATGTGAACGGCGAATCGGAGGAAATGAAGGATTTTGTAAAGAGCGGCGGCGGTTAACATGAGTCCAGGATAAAGTGTACCGCCGATGATACGACCGAGTGGATACCATGATTCTGAGTCGAACCAGTTCCAAAACTCGGAGAAACCGTTTTCGGTTAGGTAAACAGTTGTTCGGTAATTGAAGTAAGGATCGAATTCGTGGATCATTGATTCATAACGGAGAACACTGAAGAGACGAGTGATGAAAGCGAGGATGTAGATTAAACCTAGGGTTGTTACACGGATTAGAAGCTCTTGTTGTTTTGTTTTGAGTTTTAGGGTTTTGGGAAGGGAATTGAGTAGATCTTGTGCCATTGATGGTGGTGAGGGTGATGATGAGGTGAGGACTGCCATTGTTGTTGGTGGTGAAGGAAATTGATGAATTTAGGGTTTTGGGATTTTCATGGAAAATTGGGAATTTTCTCGAGAAAACGTTTGTGTTAGTGAAGTGAGTGTGTAGATCTAGTGAGTGAAGGGAGAAAATGGGAGCTTAGAGAAGAGAAAGATGAACATAAAAAAGTCAAAAGTCAATGCATGGAATTGGAATTTTTTATTTTATAAAATTTATAAAAATTTTCTAATAATCAAAACTATAAAAATATTTACTATAATCAAAAACTATAAAATTAGTGCATATTAATTGGATTTTTTTTTGACAAGACATATTAAGTGAAGAGTTTAATCACCATAAGTGCGTGTAAAAAACTCACATGAAATTTTAATTTTAATTTTAATGTTGATTGCTCAAAATTTGATGGATAGTTAAAATTCATTTATTTCATTATACACTCATCCAAACTATATTCCAAATTTCAAACACCACTTTTGAAGCCTTAATTCACAGATATACTATAGGATGCGAATCAAGGATTCAAGATTATAAAAAAGAGGTAATACATGGAAAGAAAATGAATAATGATTCTTTCTTGTTTTTAGGATATATTCATAAAGTTGAGAATATTTATTATTCTTGGTTAAGGTGCCTAAAAAATGTATTTTTGGTTATGTATTGTACTCAATAGTTTGGATTCTTTCATAAGCTCTGCAGACTAATTATTTGTAATAGATTCAAGTGGTATTTAATAGTTTGGATTTAATTCTATAATAATTTTTTAATATATAAATGAGAACAAGCTAAGGAGTAAATTGTAGCTTTATTTTTCTAGCTAATTAATTTATCATGTTTGAATTTATCCAAAAATAAATATTCCTTAATAAAAATATATATAAATACAAATATTTAACTTATACTGTATTTATATTTATTGTACATAAATATATATTACACGTGGCACTCACACATATATTATCTCTTTATGTTTATAATAAATACAAATATGATGTGTTATTTTATATCAAAATTTTATATTCACATATAATTTATGTATTTCATAATTTATCATAAAAGCTTATCTTTTTGCAAATAACATGACTCTAACTTGCTCCTTAATTTATTATTAGATTTCTAATTGTATTGCTTCTTTGTTCATGAATTAAATGATTTAACTTCTTTGTATAATATCACCCAAAAAATAATATCTGTATAGAAGACAAATATTGACTAACAAACATATTTGTTTATAATTTTTTTCAAATTGATCCCTTAAATTGATGAAATCAATATAGTTTCTATTACATGTTGAAAATAACCCAATACATCAACATACAGTGTACTTAATAAGTCAAAAATAGAGTCTTACATGATTGAAGAATGAAAAAAGGAAAATGACAGCTCATGTCCAAACTTCTAGGAGGATTGGACTGTTGTAGCTAAAATATCACTAGAATGAGGGTTGAATAGAGATTTTGTTGTTTAAAAAGTTTCTCGCGTGTTTTGAAATGCTATCCTCTCTGAGATTATGTGAATTCGAGGATAGAAATTTAAACCTTTAAATTGAAGTTGGATAAAAGAAGGAGAAAATACAGAGAATGACACACATAACTTTTATACCGGTTCACCTAATAAAGGCTACGTCCAATCCTCACTTGTGAGTTTTTACTAATGATTAAACTAATTAACCTCTCACAAAGGTTGATTACACTTTGTGTATTCTTTAGCCTCACCAAACTTAAAATCTTGTTTCTTACAAGTTCCAACTATTTCCAAGTGTAGCTCACGCGGAAATTGCAAAGTAGTATGAGTATGATTGTTTCTCTTTACTTAAACACTTTCTAAAAATATATTTCAAAGATCTAGTGTAGGATTATATAAATTATAAAGAGATGATGGAAGTTGCTCCTGATAGCTTTATGAAACTTGCTCTTTTTATGCAATGTAGTTGTGTGTCTTATGATGAAGTGTATGATTGAGGGGGAGCTTAATTATTTCATCATTATCATTACAAGAATCACAATCTAAAGAATTTTGTCATCATAAAAAAGGAAAGATTGTTGAGACAAAATATCTCTCAAATGGTTTTAATGATAACAAAATTATTTAAAAGATTATGATTCTGGTTAATGATTAATATGTGTTTTTGAGTGAATTCATATTAGAAAACAGGTTACTCATCATTAAGATAAAAAGGAGAAAAATTTGACTCAATCCATCAAGTTTTCAAAATTGGAGGATAGACAGATAAGAGGATGAACTTTCAAAGATACAAAATATTCAACGTCACTGAAACAATGATTTCTTATCATAAAGAGAAGATAAATCAGTGTCAAATTATGAAAGAAAAAGCAATTTAAAAGAATAGGTAAAAGATCATAGTTTATATTACAGAGGATGGATTGTAAGAGGATGGACCTCTAGCTCACTTCATCCTCACATATTCAAAATAACTCAACACATCAACATACAAAAAAGAATGTACTTAACAAGACAAAAATAGATTCTTACATATCTCGAAGAATAAAAAA
>JBBPBT010000899.1:1374615-1409586 GCA_037974875.1 Cicer bijugum | reverse complement strand
AAAAAAAAAAAAAAAAAACAGGACAATTGGATGGTATTTCTGTAATTAAGATTAATGACCTTGGACTTTTGATTGAGTCATCAACGGTTATAAAGTGTTTTGACACATGGATAGAGCATCACAAAACTAAAGGAATAGAGCTCTTCATCATCAAAAATACAACAACATAGCATAAAAAGAGCAATTCTAAAAGCTATCAAGAATATTTCAATCATCTCTTTATACTTTCTACAGTGTTATACACTATATCTTTGAAATATCCTTTTAGAAAGTGTTGGTAAAGAGAAAAATCATAATACTCCTATCATTTTGTAATTTCCAAGTGAGTAGTAACACTTAGGAATAGTTGAAACTTGTAAGAAACAAAGTTTTGTAAGCTTGGTGAGACTAAAGAAGACATGAAGTGTAACTAACCTTTGTTAGAGGTTAATCCGTTTGATCCCGCATAGTAAAAACTCACAAATGTATGAAGACTGGACGTAACCTTTATTGAGTAAACTAGTATAAAGTTGATGTGTCATCTTCTATACTCTCTTTTATTTATTCAGCTTATATTTAAAGTCTTAAATTTTCATCATCTGACTCTCGTCCTCTAAGAAAGGATTTTGATTTGAACACTTGAGAAAATTTTAAAACAATAGCCCTATTCAACCTCTCTTTTAGTAGCTACTTCAATATTTAATTATTGCGAGTTAAAATTAATGTAATATTATACGTAAATTTTAGCTCAATTAACAAATTTTGATATTATTTTACTAAATAATTTATGTCGTGTTTAATTTTATTTCAAATATAAACTTGAAATATCACAATTGTGTATAAATATTTTTTATAGTATTTATTATTTTATCTACCAACAAAAAAAATAAAATTAATACATAATTTATCATTAAATTTTTCGTCAAGATTTATCAGTTAAATTTTTTTCAGTCCCCTACTTGTGAACTTCTGGATTCACCTTCGCTAAACATATCAAACAATAAAACAAGTGATTCGAAATAAATACAAAAATTGCCCTCGTGGATTAGATTAACCAAACAATTGCCAATTTGGCTCAACCATTCTCTACATGAAAAATATGTACAATCTGAACGTTCAAACTTGGAGTGGCAAAAAGCATACGAACCTTATGTAAGAGGTTGGAGAAAACAATTTTTAAAGAACATTAATGCATTTCATCAATAATCATAGATTCAAAAACAAATTAACAGCAAAACAAATATATTATGTTCTCAATTCAAACTTAAAACTTAACAATTATATATATATTACTTATCAACTTTGTCCATCGACAAAAAAAACTATGTAAAAAAAGAACTTTTGAAAATATAAAATTGACCGAAATACACTATTACTCTTTTTTGATAGTATATCTAACATCATATGAACAAAAATGGAAGAGTGGTGAACTTGTTTGTCCATGACTGATTGATTGCAGATGTGTTTTGGATCTATCAAAATACTTGAGTAACTTATTCTCTCACCCGCTATATTCATAAAAGCCTCAAAAAAAATACACCTTTGACCAATCCACCAATCTAGATATGTTTTTTTTGTCAAAATACACCTAAAGATTGACCAATCCAGAAAATATCAAAGGTGAGAGAAAAAACTCTCAAATACTTCATCCAATTATTATCGTAAAGATATGATAAATGACAGAATATTAAGGAACCGACGTTGTTTAGTATATAAGACTTGTTTGATGTTTTATCTTAATAAGAACCAACACATACACAAACAGTATCAGAATTTCAAGAACAAAAATATTTAGGATCACATAACTAACCAACCTTGCAGACACTACAAAATGAAGTTTTTCGAAATTCATTGCAAAATAACTACAGATGTTTACAAACCAGCGCCACAATAGCTGGAGCTCAATTTGGAATGTACGAAATTTCCGGAAATATAAAAAGCATCTTGAATTAATTTTATTCTAAGGAGCCTCTCGTATCATAGAAAAATAAAATAGGAAAAAATATCCCATTACTATCAATGGGAATCAAGTATTTTTTTGACCATTTTGTAGGCCAAATCAAAACCAAAGTGATTTGATGAAAATAAATAAAACCCCAAACTAAACTATTGCACCAAACCCTTCTGCTTGAAAATATCAAACATGGCAGCTCCAATTTTAGCAGGGGACTCCACAACTGTGACTCCAGCATCCCTGAGGGTTCTGATTTTGTCTTGAGCAGTACCCTTACCACCCGACACAATAGCTTCACAAGCAAATCAAGGTTGTGCAATTAATATCATAGAACAAATGAAGCAAAATGAGTATATACATGATCTAGGGAGAGCCAATGTAAAAGCTGGAATTGCTTTATCGTCATCACTAAAGGAACATTTGGAAAAGCTTATCTAAAATTAGACTTATCTCATGGTAAAAACACTTGTGTAAGTGAGATTAAAGAAGCTTGGGAAAAAGTTTATGACATGCCCATAAATTGTTTTTACTATTACAAAACTTACCACCATATCTTCCTCAATTGGAAAAACAGCTTATACATAAAATTATATATGATAAGTGCTAATTGGATAGTCTAATAATTTCAGATGCTCTAAAACATGGACAAATATGTGCAATCTCCCCATGCTAATGTTGGAAAACAAAAATTTACCTCCTGCATGACCCATACGACGGCCAGGGGGAGCAGTTAATCCAGCAATAAATGCAACAATGGGCTTCTCAGTCCCGCTTTCCTGCATAGTCATTCATAAAATCAGTTAAACTTTAGAAATAGTCTTTTGAAAAGACAATATAATACCATGAGCATGCGTTTGTTCTTTCCTTTTGTATAGAATGAAAGATATATCCAACACAAATAAATATCACCAATCCCCAGATAAAAATGCCTAATGAACTTAGGTCCCTTTCCAAGAGTTATCAAAGAAACATGTTGGACAGCTTTAGCAATGTCCCTTCCTCACAAGACAGAAACTTATTTAAAATTTTCAGATACTGATAACTAAGTAAAAGGCAGATTTATGCCCAGTTAACAACAATTAAGAGGAACCTTAATTAGTGCAGCAGCATCTTCTTCTGCAGTTCCTCCTATCTCTCCAATGAGAATGATACCTGAATTACACAAACAAACAGTAATGATAAATGACCATCCCATTAATCCTACCAGAATAATTCATTAGGAAAAGAAACTACGCACAGAAGGCAACAACAATATTTCATGGATAAACTAATACAATACAATTATATAGATGACACAATAAAATATGACAAAGTACCTTCTGTCTGAGGATCTGCTATGAACTTTGTAAGGCAATCAACAAAGTTTGTTCCATTGAAGGGATCTCCTCCAATACCCACACAAGTGGATTGTCCAAGGCCAACAGCGGTTGTTTGGTAAACCTGCATAGTTATAAACAAATACATGGCTTATTCAAGGGTAACCATCATACTGTATGCATCAAAACAACTTCAAATTTCAAATGGTAATAACTCCCAAGATAAGCCTGTTACTCAATAAAAGATATGGATAAGTTGTTTTCTTTTTGAGAGCTGCAAATAAATTTAAATAGATTAATGAAAGTTGAGATTTTCTTTTTACCGCATGAAACAACAGTAAATTGACCAAGGGAATAAAAATCAAGTTGGTAATAGATTTCAATTCTGCCGTGGGGGAGAGAAACCACGACATATGACAAGTGCACAAGATTCACAGGGATGTGCAGTCACAACTCCATATTAGAAAGTGTAACACAGACAGAACTAACTCAAGTAGAATGTGTCAACATTTTCTTTGACATATCGCTGAGGCATCATCCTCCCACGAGGAGAGTGACTGGGGAACCCAATTTGAACAAACAAATCTTATCAACAGAACATATGATATCAATGGACCATGGCGTAATAGGGCGGAAGGCCAAAATTCCACCTTAAAAGACACTATTGCACCCTATGGCGCTACCATGGTGGTGGGCCTCCCTTAACAAGTTGTCTATGTCTATGGCAGTTGGCAAAAAATCCACCACGCGTCCATGCCATTCTGCCATAGCCGCAATTAAACAAAACTGTCTCATACATTACTACAACAAATTCAATAGTCTACCCAACATAAAAAGCAAGGACTCACCGCTTCATATGTCAAAGTGCCAGAACGAGAAACAATTCCTATGCGCCCAGGTTTGTGAATATAACCCGGCATGATTCCAATTTTACATTCCCCGGGCTTGATGATACCAGGGCAGTTTGGTCCTATCAAGCGAGTTTTGGACTGTCTGTTAAGTGCTGCTTTAACCCGCACCTGACATAAACAAAAAAAATTAACTTCAGCCACTATATTCATATCTGCAGCAGAGCCAAAAGTAAATTAGACAATCCATGCAGCAACTGGCAACTAGCTAGAGTTACATACATCACATACCCAAACTCGAACATACGGCCACCATTAAACAAGACATTAGGCAATAGCCCTATTTTATCAAAAAGCTTTAAACAAATCAAAGGCTCACACATGAATATAATCCCAGTCTTCCACAATAGACAAGGAAACTAATACCAAACCAAAAATATAGACCCCAACATCTCAATTACATTCAATTCATGTTCTCACTTCTCAAATTAGTATCGGTGTTGATGTGCCAATGTCAATGCCGTGTTTGGTGTATGTGTTAGTATCTATAATTCATAGCCCGAAACATATCAGCAGTGACACAATACATATGGTTACATTCAATCACTTCCATCCATTCACATTCTTATATTGGTGTCTACATGTCAGCTTCATGTCAAATGTATATCCGTGTGCTCCATAGCATGACATTCACTTTAGTCACCCTAACCCATCCGTTTCACTAGATCAATCAACACATACTAATTAACCTAAAATAATAACTGTAACAACAACACCAAAAATCCAACAACAAAAAACAAAAAATAATTATAGCAACAACAAAACAATTCACAATACCAAATAAATAAAGGAAAAAAAAAAACCTAAAAAACAAAAGAAACAAAAAAGTATAACGATATGAAAAGCGAGAAACGAACAATAATAATAATAATAGTTATACCATATCATGTTGAGGAATTCCTTCAGTGATACAAACAACGAGATCCAATTCAGCCTCCAAAGATTCCATAATAGCAGCAGCAGCAAAAGGAGGAGGAACATAAATAACAGAAGCATTAGCTTTAGTTTCAGCTTTAGCTTCAGAAACAGTGTTGAAAACAGGAAGCCCTAAATGTTCAGTTCCACCTTTCTTAGGAGTAACACCACCAACCATATTCGTTCCATATTCGATCGCTTGTTCGGTATGAAAGGTTCCGTTCTTTCCTGTTATTCCTTGACAGATCACGCGCGTGCTCTTGTCGACGAAAACAGCCGGAGAGGAAGCGGAGGAGGATGATTGGTGGCGGAGTTGGTGGTGGCGGGAGGCGATTGAGGTTACAAGTTTCGTAACGCGTTGGAAACCCATCGGATCGAAACTGTGATTTGTTTTCTACGGCGCTTTTGATTCTGTCAAATTGAATCGAAGCGAATGAGAAAACCTTGTTGTGGCTCTCTTTTTGGTGTGGACTATTATTCTTTTTGGAATTAAAATGGAAGGAGTTAGCATACAAAATCAATTAGATTAATATACTTAACGAATTTTACTCCTTCTAGGTTATATTACACTTTATTATTTTAATATACCATAAATACTTGTTATTCTTATGAAAACTAAATTATTAAAAAAAATTGTGTAAATTAGATTTTATTAAATGTAAAAAAAATTGGAATGGAGTTGGGCCCATCAAACTGGACCTGAGTGTCACAAGTCCTTGAAAGTAATCTACAAGCTTTGCACATAGTCATACTAAAAATTTGACAATGATCAACCTCACATATAGTACATTTGTTGTGTTCTACTACAAGCGCCAAAACTTTCTTCCCATCTACATCTCTGTATAAAGGGATTCCTGTCCAAAATTCACGTTATACATTCATTATAGAGTTAATCATTTACTGACTTCAACTTTGAAGTGTTTAAATGTACATTAATTCCTTGAAGAACTTGCAAGTTTTAGTATTACTTATTACCAAAAGAATATCAAATTTTAAGCATTTGTTTATACATATGTCAATGAGTGATCAAAGTTGTCATAAGTATTATAAAACTCAATAACTTTGTACTTCATACATATTTTACAAAATAACTATTCAATCTCAACACATAACATTTAGATGAGTTAGAATTTGATATTGTCTTAAAAAAAGACTTCAAGACTCAAATAACACTTACAACAAAATAATCACGTTCATTTTCTCTATATTTTGTATTTGATATGCACTTATATTTTTTTTGGTTAGATTATAAATCTTAAATAATGATGTATCACACATTAGAATTTAAATTATACATTTTATGATTTGTGATTAAACTGATACCAACGTGGCATGACAAGACAAGTCAGCTATTATCATGCATACATAATCAACTTATCAGACTCTACCAATGACTAAAATCAGGGTTAGTTACATGAAATTTTTGTAGAGACTAAACATGGAGAGATTTTGGCGACTATAATCATATTTAAACTAAAATATTATTTATCAAATGTTGAGATCCACACGAGTTTTCCTTTTCACATTACTTATGTTCACTTTTCACACTAGTCTAATGAAAAAAATGCTTTTCACATAATTTTCTGATGAACATCTACAATTATGTCAATCAATCAGTTCTTTACAGGAAATAATCAATAGGAAGAGTGTCATCATCTGCCTATATGTAGATTGTCAATGAATTTTCAGATTCCTTCAAATTAAATTTAGGAAAGGAACCAAGTTAGCCTCAACTTCAGTTGTCCTACACCAGGCGTGTATATATCATCGTGTTCGTATATCAGCTTCACAGAACTTCCATGATCCATCATCTTGCCTCTTCACAACATACTTAACTTTGTAAGTGCTGCAATTAATCATTAAAAAAAAAGTTCATAAAACAGTAAAAATGAAGAAATGATATTAGTGTTTTAACAATAGACTACTAATTCAATTATTAGTTAAAGCAAGCAAAGTGCTTCTTACCTATAGTAGTTTGGGTTCTTTTGCTGAGAACTGTCAATAAGTTCAGCTGCTTCCTCTAAAAGGGCTTCTATTTCTGCTATGTCTGATCCATTCCCATCTGATAGAATGTCGGCTCTAAGGACAGATAATTTTAGCAAAAGAAATCTCCAGTGACAAGATTTTTGTTTTGCAGCATCAGCCAAGGCTTGCCACTGTCAAGATAACACAGATAAGTTTTCTTCTTGTGTCACTTAGTCAACATATGCTATTAGCGTGTAAATTATCTATTATTAAGTTAAGTCACATCAGCAATTTTTTACCACCCTTATTTTCCTAATGCATTTCTCGTTATAGGGGAAGTTTCTCTTGAAGTACCTTTTAAATGTATTTGAAATGCAATCAAATCACCTCTAATAAATAAATGTCTTTTGAAATGGCAACTAACTACTACCTCTTAAGAAAAATACAATATAAAGTGAGTCATTAGCAAGAGAGAATGAGAGATACCATGAAATTCTGTTTGCCATATAAGTTTACAGGTTAAACTATAAGGGTAGTTCTAAGTTTGCATGTTTGGGCTTAACCCAACTTGAAGTTGGTATGATACAACCATAATGATAGTCCTAAGTAAATCTTTGATCATACAGTTTTATCAGTGCTTACACCAATACCAAATTCGTAACTACTCTGTGGGCAATAATTCAAACCCTCCAAGACGATTGTTAACATCATCGAGTCATCTATCCACAGATCTATTTGCTACTATGTAGGACTCACAAAAATTTCTCAAATAAGCCATCTATAATACCAACAAAGACATAAATTTTCTTAAAATACAACCATTTATATTCAAGCTTTTTTGTGGTGTTTAATTTTAATTGAAGACATTTGGTTTGTAGCAAACAAAAAATAACAAACTGCCCAAGAAACACACATGTTAAATTAGTTTGATATGATTTCCCTTTCATCATCATTTTCATAAACCAACAAGCTTATTATAAATGTTATGTTACTCGTCGCAAGTAAACAAGAGAAACCATATGAGAGAGTATAACATGCTCATTTAATAATTCAGTAGTCTATAGATTGATGAGTTGAATGATTGAACAACGGATGGTTCAAATGATATTTTATTATATAAAAAGTGGTTAAAAAAGACCACAACATGCATTACCTGAGCAAGCATAGATTCGTCAAGGACTTGAGCTAGGCCATGAACTTCATGGCTAGGCCCCAAAGCTTCGGCTTTGATTGTTTGCCATTCCCTAATAAGGGTTTCTGCTTCCTCCACAGACATCATCCTCCTATACACATTAATAGGGGAGGATGATGAGGACAGAGAAATGTGTAAATCACTTTGGCTACCAGCATCTGGCCGGAGCAAAAAATGTATCTTAACCATCGACATAATTCTCTTCAATTTGTTGGCAATAGAACTTCGCCTAATATATGCCGGGCCTATAGTGTAGTTAGCGCAATTGTTGGATTTTGTGAAGGCCCAGTTCGTACGAGTAAAATTCTTACCTGGGTTCATTCCCAACAACTTCATAGAAGCAAATGCAATACAACCCAGTACGGTAATGTATGTTATTCTTTCAAATACTTGAGCAAAAGTGAAGTTATTATTCCAAATTCCATTGTGATGACTGCCAAGGTTCCTTTTCAATTTAACAGGTTGCTCGCTAGGATTGAGTCTGTTTTCATTTTTGCCAGATAGCAATGAATTCTGCAAATCAGTAGGAGCCAGCTGCTTGACAGCAAACCCCAAATTTGGGGAAGAGCTCATATATGAGCGAGGTTCCTCGAAATTTTTTCGTTCTACTGAACCAGATGATGATAGAGGTCTATGACATATAGTAGGAAACACTTGTGGAGATCCTTTGGAATTCTTACTTCCAGAAAATTTCTTTCGAGCATTAAAGAAATTGGCCTGCAGAGATGAACATCTGTAAATAACATTTTGTCGGAATAAAACCAATAAATTAGTTTCATTTACTATAGCTGATCTTACCAAAGCTGGAGAACAACCTTTAGTATCTGGGTATAAATCAAGCACAGAATCCTTCAGCCACAATTCCTGGCAAAGTTCGGCAAATGCTTTGAGTTAAGAAATCAAAAACTCAAAATTACATCATAGAATCTTAAAATAAAAGATAAAAAAAGTTCTTGAACCATCACACTTTAGTTGTTATCTCGTGTAAAAACATAACATACACTAACGAAATATTTCCAGAAGCCAAACAAAATCTCATTTTCAATTGAAAAAAGGAAAGAAATGAATCGTAGCATATGGCATTTAGGCCAGACTCTACATAAGCATAAATTATTCTAAAACACACTAATTTTGAAATCTATGCCACAGTTAATAGCACACAATGAAAACATACTTAACCACTAGGGTCCTCAAGACTAAAATAGGAGGAGCACCACTAAGATAACACAAGCACCTAAAGCCTTTGCAATGCATTTCACAAAGGAAAACAAAAATAAGAAACTGACTGAACATGATGGCAAGAGAAATACCAATGATGGGTTTGCAGCCGAAGCGTCCATTATTGCCTTCCCCAAGACTGATTTATGTTTTGGATTTGAGTTTAACTCAAGCTGCTTCAGCTTTTCAACTGCCTCGTCCTCTGTGCCCTAGATTAAAGACAACATTAATGAAGAACTATGTGGTACATTCTCGCAGAAAAATGGAAAGTTGGAGAAAAAAATATTGCTGCAGCCTGCAGGAAACCAAGATTCAAAATATCTAAATACGTCATGACGGCAGCACTGACAATAAGAGTTAAATGATAAAAACATACCAGTCCAAGAAGGAATAAGCAAAAAGCTTCTTCAAATTTCAGATCAATACCCTCTGAAGCAATCAAACATTCACATATACTTTTTGCTTTGTTAATCTGCATGAAATTAATAAAAAACACTTGGTATCAGGATGAAATTAAGAAAGCCGCTATTTGAGCACGTAAGCCCAATGTACTTGTGAAAAAAGAACTATGGAAGAAATATTAAAATGCATATAAGCTTTGGACGGGGGGTATTATTGGAGAAGGACATTACCAACTCTTTTTGCTTGCTGGAAAACCCAAGTGCCATATGAGCTGTAAAAACTCTATAGAAACAGTTTGAATCAATTACTACCCTTAGATTCTGTGACTCAATTGTCTTCTTATTCTTTCGCATCGCAGCTAAGCTATCCCAAGGAAGAAGATCAACTATCTCATTAGCCAGTAAATTGTCAAAAGCTTGGCTAAGAAAAGAAGGCCAATCCTGTACTTGGCATGAAGCTTCAACATCAAGACCCTGTCTAAGCAATTCACGCAAAGCCGCAATTGCTCCCCGTCTTCGTTCAACATTTTCAGGGGTATTTGGCATGCTTAGAAGCTCCAAGGTGCAAGCGGGTGCAAGCTCTTCAAGAGATTCTTCGATCTGTAAACCATTAAAAGCATCCTCAGGGTTGTTCCAATACTCAGCAAACCAGCTAGGGACTTAAAGATCTCAACTGAATATACATTTGAAAAGTGTTCCGCACCTGAGATAGCAGTGTCATTTTTGCAAGAGATGGCTTACTTCTTAGAAGACACTGAGCACGAGCAAGAGCTTCAAAACCTTGAGATACTTTGTTCTTCTCAAAGCCAATCTTCGCAACTGTACACTTCAATAAGGCACCTATGATAAGGATAGGGTATATAAACAAGAATGTTGTAAATTAACAGAGTAATTCTGCAACCTATATCCACATGTCTTACCTCAGATAGTGCCATAGAAAGAACTAAATCATCTGTAAATGGCTTCGCATCTTGATGCTGAAGACTCGTTCGTCCAATGTCCAGCACAAGCTTTGATTCTCCAACCTGAACAGAATGAATAGGGAAGTAGAAGTAAAGTGTTTCCACAAAACAAAGACAATAATACACGATCCTTAGAAAAATATTTTAAGAAGATTAATTACGTGCCAAATGTACCTCTTGAAGAAGGCACAGAGCACTGGGCAACCAAGACCAAGGAATACGAAGGGAAGATTTAGGAGGAATCTTTTCCTTCAAGTTACCAGCATATACTGGCTCAAAAAGGAGCTTATCCCTAATATCCATCAGAAGATCCTGCAAAGTCATATAAGATGAGAGCAACAAACAACAACTCAATTTATCTGAGTCTCTAAAACCAAATATAGCAAAGCAATGTTGGTGGTGACATCTATACCTGGCGAGATGCAACAACGCCCATTGTATAACCTTCTTCAATATCTGCATTTTTTAAACTCATAACTGCCTTAACAATTTCATCTTTCTCAGCTCGATCAGGAACACCAATGAGCTGCAAAATGGTATGAACCGAGTGGTCTAGCATTAATCTTGAAAGAGATAAAATGGAAATTAGCATGGACAAGTTAATATAACAAAGACAACCAAATCTATCTTTATAGTTTGGCTTGTAATTTTCTTTGGTCTCTCCTTTACCTCTAATTATAAGACTATCCTCCATGCTCTCCTTATCTACTTCTGATCTACAGGTCTTCTGTTTTTCCCTTTTTTTCTCTAATAATTTATAAATTCATTTCCAATCCTATCTAGTCTTATACAATCATTCGTCCATTGTAACATTTTCATCACTTCAACAGTAAGTTTCCTGTCTTGTTACCTTTTTTACCGCCCAACACTCAATTCCATACAACATCATTGGTCTTATTATAAATGCTCATCAAACTACCAAAGTTTTCTTTAAGCTTAAGAGTTATTTTTCTATCACATACTAGTTATCACCCACCAACACTTCAGATCCAATGTGTCCGACTCTCCAACATGTGTCGGTCTCCGACACTGATACCCGTGTTTACATACAATATATAGTGAGGGTGTATACTTGCACACCCTAAATTTTGAAAACATGACCAATGCCACTACTTTTTTTTCCATAGTGACCACCCTCAAAAAAAAAAAAATTGACACCTTAAAGGCTTAAACCCAAAATCTATTTTGCACCCCTGGGCCAGAGTCCTAGATCTTCCACTTCATACAATCACTTGTATTACTTTAAATTATTATAATGGGTCTGTGTCATGTTTTGTGTCTTTGTCTGTGCTTCATAGGTTATCACTCCCAAACATTCATGGAATTCATCAAACTCACTTGGATCCTATCATTGACATCTTGTCACTATGAGAATTGGCGATGATAATAATAATAGTAATAATGAGTAAATAAATAACACAAAAATATACATTTAAATTAACAAACACAACAATTTTCTACTACCTGATAGCAAGAAACTGGGATTTCAACTGCAGATTTCATGTGTGAATTTTCAAAAACGTTATTATTTTTATCAACAGACTTCAGTTTTCTCCTTTCAAGAACTACATCACTTTTCCCAGAGTGGGACCCAACGCAAAATGAAGAACCACAAAATCCAGAACCAATTACTTCGCCATGCGAACTCAACATCGGAATCTTCGCGATGCGACCAACGCCATACAGAGAAGGACCGATCACTGTAGCATTAGCAAATGCCATTAACTCTCATTCCAAAACCCTAATTTTTCAGCTTCAGTGTTCGCCTCAATATCGTTGAATTGGAAATTTCGAAACACATTGCTTCTAGGGTAGAATTTTTTAACTGTGATTTGGGGATTTTTAATTTTTTTTTTTTTTATGTAGAAATGAAGAATAGAAACTGAAAAAATGAAAGGATGGTTAGAGAAGATAGAGTTTGGAAAACGTTGGTAAGAAAAGGGAGGGAGATTAGGAGAAGTAAAAAAAGTAAATGTGAAATTAATTTATCTGGTTTTTGTCTTAATTGAATTAAATGATGCCCTATGTAATAAGTGAATGTTGACCTAGTTGCAAAATGAAAATTGAGTGTATGAAGAGTGAATTTGGAATTTAGGAATCTCACGCAATTAAAATAATATAAAATCTTAAGTATTTGAGAAAGGAATAGAGTGTCAAAATAATATAAAATTGGCTTAATTGCATTTTTGGTCCCCTATTATAGGTGAAAATTGAAAGTAGTTATTTCATTTTGTTTGTCCCCAGTTTTAGTCCCCAAACTGAATTTGAGGTCAAATCAGCATGTGTCATTTTTTTAATGACGTGTCAAAAAATAGCTGACGTGGCAGACGTTGACGTGGAATAAATTTATTATTATATTATTTTTTATTAAAAAATATAATTTTTATTTTTAAAAATCATTTTAATAATTATTAAATATTTTAAAAAATCTAATTAAAATTATTAAAATAAAATTAAAAGAAAAACACGAATCAAAACCCACAAAGGAGGAGCAAGATACTCATGTTCTTCATCATCATCATCCTATTCGTGCAAAGGAGGAGCAAGATACTCAACACGAATCAAAACCCACAAAGCATAAAACCAATCATCTACCCATTAAAATAAGCAAAGACAAACAAAGCAACAACCTTTAAGATAAGCAAAGACAAAAATGGCACCTTTAAAATCCCTGCGCCCTGCCCTGTCCTGCGTTTTCTGGGTAAAAATGGCACCTTTAAAATCCCTGTGCCCTGCCCTCGCTGGGTAAAAATGGCACCTTTCATTTCAGTTTCTGACAATGAGATCAAAAAACTCTTTTTTTTATAGATCAGAGACAAAAATGGCACCTTTATTCGATTGGGGTGTTAATGAAAGTCACAGAGGAACCCCAGTTGTTGTTAAAATGGATAATCCAAATTGAGGGTCCTTCAAAAATGGATAATCCAAATTGATAATCCAAAAACGCTAAACAACTCACTTGGGTTCTTCTCCTTAAAGCTCATAGAGTTGCTGGTTGTTTAACTTCTCTTCCTCTTGCATTGTTTGCTTTAGTTTCCGCCGTTAAACGTCGTGTAGCTTCTGGTAGAACCGACGCAGATGCCGATGGTGGTGGTGGTAGGGAAAAGGAGAACCTTACCGTGAAAAGTAGGTTCTAATCATTTATAAAAGTGTTTCTTTGTTAGTCGGTGTTTTTGTTGTGTTTTGAACAAGAATATTATTACCTAGAAAACGCAGGGCAAGGCAGGGCAGGGCGCAAGGATTTTAAAGGTGCCAGAAAATGCAGGGCATGGCGCAGGGATTTTAAAGGTGTCATTTTTGTCTTTGCTTATCTTAAAGGTTGCTGCTTTGTTTGTCTTTGCTTATTTTAATGGGTAGATGATTGGTTTTATGCTTTGTGGGTTTTGATTCGTGTTGAGTATCTTGCTCCTCCTTTGCACGAACAGGATGATGATGATGAAGAACAGGAGTATCTTGCTCCTCCTTTGTGGGTTTTGATTCGTGTTTTTCTTTTAATTTTATTTTAATAATTTTAATTAGATTTTTTAAAATATTTAAAAATTATTAAAATGATTTTTAAAAATAAAAATTAAATTTTTTAATAAAAAATAATATAATAATAAATTTATTCCACGTCAGCGTCTGTCACGTCAGCTATTTATTGACACGTCATTAAAAAATGACACCTCATGCTGATTTGGCCTCAAATTCAGTTTGAGGGACTAAAACTGGGGACAAACAAAATGGAGGGACTACTTTCAATTTTCACCTATAATAGGGGGACCAAAAGTGCAATTAAGCCTATAAAATTTTATGTATTCTCGAAAGGAATTGAGTGTGAATTGAGTAATATTATGACTTGTTTTGTAGAAATAGGTGAGAATGCAATTTCAAAGATCAATATTGGAGGAATTATTATCGATATGGAAAAGCGATGGAAATTGGTTATTAGGGTTTATAAAATGAAGTAATGATCATCCATTGTGTAACTCGTGTAGAGACTTGTGACTTAGTTGCGAACATAATGGAAATGTTACTTTGGGATGTGCAATGGTGTGTCAAATGGCACTTGAAGATACAGACGAATGATGTATGATATTGAGCAACATATGAAAAGGAAGAAGAAAAAAAATGGTATTGATAGAGAATGTGTAATGGGACCAACGAGAGTTAGGAGCGACCCTTAGTGCATGTGGAAGGGTTAAGGAGCAACTCCTGGCAAGCTTTCAACAAGGGGACAAACGAATTAACCAAATACATGTCATACTAATAAGAATTTAAAGATTGTGTAGGTTTGAGCCTTTAAAACTTATAATAATGTAAAGGAATTGATTAACACCATTAATATCAACATGTGTTGTCTTTTTAGGATCACATAACTTAAGTTATCCAGAGTTAATTGTTCCCAAAGTTAAGTGTTTTTTTTACCTATAGCACATATATGCATGACATTCTTAGAAGTTTTTTAGAAAGTTTGTAAGAGGGCAAAATAATTTAAAACGTATATTGTTGGCTTACAAATACATTCATCATTTTGCAAGCAAATGATATGTTACATACAATATGAGAGTGATGCCTCTCTCAATACAACCTGGTTGGGAACGAGTAGAGTAGACACGAGTGATAATTTGACACCAAAAGTTAAAATTATTTTAATCCGTCTTTTAAGAATATTCGAAATTTTGAAATGATAATTTTTAGAATTTTTGAATAATTTGAAACTTCCGAAATAGAAAATTATAGAATTTTCAAAACTTTCAAACAATTAAAAATGTTTGAAGTAGAAAAATTTCAAAATTTTTCATATTTGAAAACTTTTAAAACTTTTCAGATTTGAAAACTTTCGAAACTTTTCAGATTTTAAAACTTTCAAAATTTTCCAAATTTTCAAAATGTAATCCTCATTTCGAAAATTTACAGATTTGGAACATTTCAAAACTTTACAAATCTTCGAAATGTAATCCTTATTTTAAAAATTTACAGGTTTGGAAACTTTCGAAACTTTTCATATTTTGAAACTTTCAAAATTTTCCAAATTTTCTAAATGTAATCCTTATTTCAAAAATTTACAGATTTGGAACATTTCAAAACTTTACAAATTTTTGAAATTTAATCCTTATTTTGAAAATTTACAGATTTGGAAATTTTCGAAATTTTACAGATTTGGAAACTTTCGAAATATAATTCTTATTTCAAAAATTTAAAACTTCCGAAACTATCAATTTTAAAATTTATTATAAATAATAAAAGGATAAAAATTTTATTTTCATGTTGGGGTGGTAGGTTTAAGTATGGTGGTACTAAATAAAATCCTCGTATAAGATTTTAAGTAAAAATATTGTGTCAAAATTTGTTGTTATCCTAAAACATTTACTCCGTTATTGTTCTCGTGTTCCGTTAAACTCCCCCGTGAAGACTTTTCACCAACATTTTCTCTCACCCAATCATTTTTTTTTTCATTATTTTAGTATATGTTTTTATTCTTCACCAAAAGATAAACAATAATGTAAAGTTACAAGAGTAAATAGAAAAGACAATAACAACGTAGTAATAATGTTCAGTTAAAAAACAAATAAAACCAATACATTATTAATACATATTTAAAGACACATGATGGAGATAATAATGTTTAGTTAATAATGTATTAGTTATCAGTTCAATCACATTCTTCAAGGACACGTGATGGAGATTGACTCGTTGACAAGTCATTTTCATTTTAAGAGCCATTAGTATACTATACTATGTAATACTTGTAATATAATAAAATTAATATTAATAAAATTAAATATAATGTCCATTGTTTAATTTAGTAAGATATACATTAATATTTATAAGTTAATTATATTATTCACCGATTAAAATTGTTTTTTTTTATGTCGTTTATACAAAACTTCTTCAAAGAAAATCATATGATCAATAGTTGACAAAGAAAAAACATGGCTAAATGTTTTTAGAGATAGAAGGATGAGAGAGATGCAGCCACATGAAATAAATAATTAAGAAATACATTACAAAATAAAATCGGACCAAGGTCAATTTAGTAAAATTAGAGATTTACAACTTAAAAAATAATTAATTTTTTATGTAAATTTAAGCCTAAAAACATTAATATTTAAATAGTGCAATAAGTAAAAGGTCTTATAATTATAAAATGATACAACCTTTAATATATTTAAGTAAAATATTTTGCATCTTCTAAAACAAGAAATGTACAATTTAAATAAAATTATAGTAAAATATATATTGTTGTCAATGTTAAAAGGTCTTTATTTATTTTTATCAATACTTTACTTTAAAATTTCGTTTATATCTCAATATAATACGAAGTAAAAAAGAGATAAATGAGTGAGATTAGGGGAAAGATGGTGAGAATAGAGAGATATATAAGTCACGCTAAATAATATTTGTGGTTCTTTAAGTTAATTTTAGTTATTTTTAGTCATTTATCTTTTTTTTTCCTTTCGATATTGTCTTTTATTTTAATTTTAAGTGATAATTTGATATTTTTTGTTTTAAAATGTCAACAATGTTATCTTTTTTTTTTACAAAAATTCAAAAAATACATCAAAATTTGCAAACAAAACTCATAAAATTAATTGTAATCTTCAGTATAATACAAATTTCATCAAATTTGTAACTCAAATATTCAAATAAACTCATATTTCCATTATTTATTCTTTATTTCATAGCCAAATTCATATAGTGTCGAACCTCATCATAACTGTAAACCAGAGCGAGCCTCTCATGCCTCCATTATTTCCACCTGCTTCTTTTTTGAAAAAACAATTATATCGCACTTCGCTTTGACATTTTTGCATACACAAACATAATAAATTGACTGTTTTTGGATAAACATATTGAATTGTGTCATCAAAGCAAAATCTTTATCAGCAGTGATTACTTCAATGTAACCACCTGTAATATGTTCTTTCAACATTTGTAGTGTTCACGTAAAATTATTAGCACTCTCAGACTGTAGATACGTAAATCTCACACAAAATGTCATTTCAGTAGATGTAACACCAATAATTTCAAATAATGACATTTGATACCTACATGTCTTGTACGTGTTATCCATAATCAATATCATGTGAAAGTTATTTACAAGAGTGATAACGTATGGATGAGCCCAAAATATGTCCCTCAACTCATATGAATCATCTACCTTCTTATATCGATAGACATATTTGTCATGTTTCATCAGTGTCAAAAGATGTTGCATTTATGTTCTATTACCTCTAAATGATAATGATATGTTTGATGTGCATTGTAAACTAGTTTTATTGTCGTCAAACTTTTAATATTATGATCATTTAGTGTCATCAATATGTTTCTTGGTTTTATCATGTTCTTCGTCATTTATCAAGTACAACTTTCTTTTCCTGAGACAATCGACCTAAGAAAGCATGACCAGTCAGTTTTTTGGTCAACTCGTGCTTATGGACATCACATATTAGATGCAAATATCATCCCTCACCAACACTTGACGGTGTTCCTCTCAATCTAAATGGACATTCATATTTTCTACTCCAAGTACTCACTGTAGGTTTAGAATTCTTTCAAGGTCTATATTTACCGCATCTTTCACAACCAAGAAATAATTTTGTTTTTGTTTCTAGTCTTGTTGTTGCACTTTCGGATCTAAAAATGACAATGACAATTTCATTTTCTCCTTCAACATTTCTAACCCATTTCAATAAATCATCTCGCGTATTAAACATCATGTCGGTGCTTAACACATCAGTCAAATCAACCCTAACATGTTCATCTCCATTGTTCATAACATCTTCAATTTGAGGTTCAACACCATCATTCATTGCATCAAAATCATCATACATTTAATCGAAATCATGTTCCAAACCATTGTCCATGTCCTCAAAATCATGTTCTAAACCTTTATACATTTCATCACTGTTGTCTCCCTCTTGATCCATTTAGCTACATCCAGAAAGGAACAAAAAAATTTCAGGATTTTGCTTAACTGATACGTGAATTCAATTCACGTAGGTTTACGTGAACTGAGTTCACGTATGTTTATATAAACTGAATTATAGTAAACGTACGTGAACTCAATTCATATGATCTTACGGGAACTTGAGTTCACGTATATGTTTTAATTTTCAAACTCCATTGATTATGCAATCTTAAACCACATACATTTACATGAATTAACTACATTGATTACATAATCTTAAACCACGTAGGTTTACGTGAATTAAGATTGCGTTCATCTTGAGATTTTTAACATGCGCGAATTCAATTCACGTGCAATCCTCATATTTAGAAAAAAAATTTGAACTCAAAAACGAACCAACAAACATACATTTTTAGGTCACTTTAGCCATAGTGTAAAGAGGAAACTAATGGGAGTGTAGATTATGAGTGAGTGATGTAAATTTTGAATGATTATAAGTTAGGATTGATGAGGTATGGTGATTTTTTTTATATGTGAGTTATAAGATGTTAAAAATGACGATAAATGAAAAAATGAAGTTAAAAAATTTTAGGGGTGCAAATAACAATTTTGAGAAATGCAGATAGTAATGCGAGGGACGCGGGTAACAATTTTGTAATTTTTATCATCGATTGAGATCAAACAATCGAAAAATAATAATGTGTTGACCATAGACATACCCATATATATATTTTAGAGTCTCCATGTGCATCGCTCAATTTTTTTAAATTTCACATACCTTACAAGTTTTAAATTCCAAACAATGTCACTTTAAACATTTGCATGAACCGTCATACTTGTCATACGAGCAAATGCACCTCATATTCTCTACATGACTATCAAAGTGGAGTCAATATGACAAATGTCTAGACACTTAACTTGACAACTTAGCATATGTTTGGGTACTTGATGGATCACTCTTGCACTATTAAGCAAAAACTTAAAGTCCCTACTTCGATAAATAACAAATTTTTATTGTGATTTGCTAAACATCACAATACACATTTAGACGAGGTTTTTTTCCTTTTCTTTTTCACGTAGTTGACAATATTATATTTTTTCTTTTAGAATTACAGATAGGTACTTCACAACTCAAATGATATAAAACGATTTTAAACACATAAAAATTAGTTTTATATATTTAAATATTGTCGATTAAAATTGATTTTTTTTTAAAATTAATTTTAATTTTGTTTATATGATTTATAATTTATAATTCTATGCGATCAACTTTAATTTTAATTCGCTTTACATCAAAGGTGTATATCACAATTTTGATGTCATAAAATGATCACTTTTAAATGTTTGTACCATTTAAAAAAAATAAAAATATGAAAAATAATTTAAAAACTGATTTTTTTTAAAAGTTATTTTTAATAATTGTTCAAAAAATTAATTTTTAAAATGATTTTCATTATTAATTTATTTAAAATCAACTAATTATAACCAACTAAATTCTACAAAATTACTCATAACAAGAAATAATCACCACAAACACCTAACTACTAGCACTTTTTTCCAAAATCACGTTCAAAAAGTCACGCACATTCAACGCGTTGTTCTCATTCCCGCGCGATACCGCAACTATCAGAAGAACCAACGTTGAATCTCAAATGGCACGACCAAAGACGAAGAAGAAACAGCGTGGCGTTGAAGAAGAAACAGAAACAACAAATCCAGAAACCATTCAACGAAAGAGACTCAAATCGTTAGCATTTTCAAACAACATACTCTCAGAGACACAAGCTACAACCTCTATTCAACTTAACCCTTCTTCCATTGTTGCAAAACATCATGGAAAAGATATTATCAAGAAATCTCAGAGGAAGAGTAGTAGATACCTTTTTTCATTTCCTGGTTTATTTGCTCCTATTTCTGGTGGTAAAATTGGTGATCTTATGGATTTGGGAACTAAAAACCCTATTCTCTACCTTGATTTCCCTCAGGTTAGTTTTTTTTTTTTTTTTTTAAATTTTGTTTTTTTAGGGTTTTGGTTTGTTTTTGGATTTTAAAGTACGATAAGGAAATTGGGTTTGCTTTATTATTTATTTTAATGATGATTTAGTTGTTTTGAGCTATGAATCACAAACACCGGGCACGACCGGTGACTGGCACAACACTTCTGATCGAAAGTCAACACTTTCGATTAAATTCAATTAATTTATTTACTCAAATTATTAGTCCTGTCATTATACTTGCTTCTTTTTTTGGTTTTTGGGTTTTAAAGTATGACAAGAAAATTGGGAAACTGGATTTGCTTATTTATTTATTTTTTGTTTTTTTAATGATGATTTAGTTGTTGAGTTATGAAGCACAAACACTGGACACGACATTGACCAGTTGAACACCGGACACTACACTCACCATGATCTGTGACATCTATGTAGCGGATTAGGATTGTCTGCTGTGAGAATTGCATGCAGTTTCACGCTGTAGACAATCTGGGTTGTCAATTTTAGATCAGATGGTTCAGATTATAGAACAATAAATTTAACTTTAAATGATCTTGGCCATCAAATTTAGATCGGACAGCTGAGATGCATTATTGCGTCACACCGTAAATGTAGGAAATCCAATTGCTCTATGTAGCACGACACTTCTGATTGATATCTGACACGGATTAGTGTCTGATCACGACATGACACCGACACATTGGTTGCATTAAATTAATTCATTTTTTCAAATTTTTATTGGTGTCTGGTGTTCTTACCGGTATTCGTGCTTCATAGGTAGAAATTGATAATAATTTGAGAAAATAAAAATCAATGTTTTCAATTATGGATCGCGGAAAATAGTGGTTTGCTGAAAGTCCGTCATGCTATAGTGTTGCAATAGTGGTTATTTGGCAACACTTTGTACTAAATAGGGTATTGCGGAAATAGCAATTTGATCAATTTCCGCTATGCAATAGTGCCGCTGTAGCGGCTATTTGACAACACTCATAGAAGTGATTGAATGGAACCACTTTTGTTGGTGTTGTGTTGGTATCTAACACTAACACATGTTAGACACCGGATATGCCTTCGATCTAAAATCTCAATGATACGTAGGTTTTGAGTGTAATCTGCTTGTAATTCAGTCATTTAATTTAACTGTTTTACAGGCTGAGCATAAATTAAGAGCAACTTATAAAGTTGTAGTAATGGATTTGTTGATACCATGATATCAATTAGTGTGTCAATTGGAGTAGTTGCAAGAGAATTTCAGGACTAATAATAATAACAAACCAAGGTTATACCAGTCAAAGGCAGGCTTAGTTTAGATTAGTTTCTAGCTCACAAGAGCTTTTAAATTAAAATAAGTTTGTGATTCTTAACTTATTTATGACAAATCTTATAAACATGCAAATGTTTATGAAAAAGTTAACTGAGTTTCTGAAAAGATTGAGATTCAAAAACTAATTTTAATTTTTAAAAAAGTTTATTGTTTAACAAACTCATAATTATTGTAAGATGTTTTCATGTTGTTTTCATAAGTATTTGTGAAAAATATATCTGAACTAAGTAGGTAGAGGGAAAAGAAGTAAGAAGTAGAGTTCAAGAGGAACAATTTAGAGAAAAGATAGAAAGAAGAGTATGGACTATGACTGCAATTTCCCCTTCTCTCCTTCCTTCCCCCTATCCACTTTTAGTTCTCTCTGAGACTCATCTTGTGTATTCCCTTCACTTGGGGTGTCCACTTTGATCTCGAAGTTCCCGATCCGACTCACAGTCTCTGCCTTCCACATTGGCAGTTAATAGATCTGACAGGCTCACCTGAAGTGGCATGCCTGACTGGTTGTAATTAACAAAACTGATTCAGCACTTGACTCAACTAAATGACAACTTGATGATCTAAATCTTCGTTTGATTTGGTATGTTGTGTATTGGTAACTGATGAGGTGTGTTTTCACTTTACAGGGACGAATGAAGTTATTTGGGACTATCTTGTATCCACAAAACAAATACTTGACCCTACAGTTTCCCAAAGGTGGAAAGAGTGTGATGTGTGAGGATTACTTTGATAACATGGTTGGTTTTCTTATCATTCATGTTTTAATGAACTTTTTTTGACAAGTAAGAATCAAACTCAGTATTCCAGGGTTTACAACACTCACACACACTGCGCATCAACCACTTTCGCTAGACCCTGATGGTTCTTTGAGACATGAACTAGAGGAAGGTAGATTGATATTCGAATTATAAGGGGACTGAGTGAAAGAACTTCCTTGTGCGCATGTCAACTATCTTTTTAATATCTTGTGAGTATGGGTAATAGTTGTATTAGTATGTGTACATTCTTAAGTGTTATGGCCTTCAGAACATAACATTAAGAATCCTTGAGAAATTGTAATATGTTGGGTGGATGGAACAATGCACTGCTTTTTTTCCATTGCATACTCATTCTGCAATTTTAATTCCTATGACTATGGTAGAGTGAAATTGTGAATGTATTCATTACGGATTTCTTTCTCCTTCAAAATATATGAATGTATATATCTAACATTGCTTGTGCTCTTTCTATTCCTCTTAATATTGTGGCTTCTTGTTGGTATTGGAATACAGTTTTTTTTTTTTTTGCATTTCCTTTTGCTTCTTCAACTACAAATTTTTATCTTTTGGCATTCAGCTTTGTCAGTATTTACGCCTATGTTCCTTATTTATGATCAATGTCTTGATTTTACTAGATTGTATTTTCGGATGCGTGGTGGATTGGGAGGAAAGATGAGAATCCAGAAGAAGTTAAATTGGAATTTCCTAAGGAATTGTATGAGGTTAGGAATTTTTGGAATAACAGTTACCTAGTGATAAGAAGCAACTTTTGTTTATCACTTATTTGGCATGAAAAGAAAATAAAGTATTTTTACTCTTTGGTTTCAGGGTCAAGAAGCTGAATGTGACTTTAAAGGAGGTGCAGGTGCAGGAGTAGCTTCTGTAGTTAATCAAGGTGTTCCTAAAACCAAGATAAAACGTGCAGAGCAAGAATCACCAAAGACACCTATTGACGAAGATTTATCAGACAGTGAAATTGACTTAAAAGACACGAAGGAATTGGTTCCAGTTCGCCAATCAGCGAGAACTTTAAAAAAATCATACAAGTATGAGCCTCATCTATTTAGTTTACTTGATGTGTGTTGCTTTCCAAAATAAAATCTTGAAAAATTAAATTTGTGCAACAAAACATTATTTGTCATTT
The DNA here is from genome assembly GCA_037974875.1 of Cicer bijugum. Classification (NCBI taxonomy): domain Eukaryota; kingdom Viridiplantae; phylum Streptophyta; class Magnoliopsida; order Fabales; family Fabaceae; genus Cicer; species Cicer bijugum. Next base: position 1,385,668 of record JBBPBT010000899.1, on the reverse strand, counting down.
GCTGATAGAGCCATTGGCCCAGTTTGCCTAAAATTTTAATGTTTTGTTTTTGTGCGGCTGTTCAGTTTTGAGTTATTTAAATTTAAGTGGACAGCGTCTGATGTAACTAAAACTTGTATCAAAGTCATATTCATATGATTCTTTTGTTGGGCCAGATTTGCTGAAATTTCTTCTGGCGATGATACTGGTAAAAGCAGCCCCGAACTTTCTGAACATGAAGAAAAAGCGGTAGAAGTTGATACTGATGTAAATGTTCATAATAGTTCAAATATCCTTTTAATCATATGAAATTAACCATCCTTGAATTTTGCATTTATTTTTACTGGAGTAACCAGCCGTAAACAGCCATTTGGGTCCTTGAATATGTTAGGCGTTGCCACTATAGTCTCAAAATGTATCAAAATTACAAATATATTTCTGAATGTATCTTTTACTAGTCATTGTGGTCCTCCAATTTTGCCTTCTGTTAGTTATTTTGGTCTTTAAATGTGTTTTCAGTTTGTCGGTTTAATTCATAAAATTATTAACAAAATACGCACTCAAGGATGTTTTTGAAGTTTCGATGCATTCAGGGACTACAATGACACCTCACTCATTTAGGGACCAAAATGATTATTCACTCATTTTTACTGGTACAGCAAAAGGATCCTTAGAATTTATAAGTTGATTGGAATAACTGTGTTCAGTTTTATCTTTTTTATTACTGCTAGTCACCCTGAAGTTAGAACTTCATTGATCGTATATTCTATAGTATCAGGGAATTTATATTTTATCTTCCTTAATTTATTGGTACAGAAAGAAACTGTAGTTATTGACATTGACAATGAGGATGGTGCTCCAAAAGATCAACTTCCCATGGAGAATAAAGAATCTGCTTCAGGGTCTAAATTTAAAAAAGGTTCACTCGTTCAAGCTACTATATCCTCATTATTCAAGAAAGTGGAAGAAAAGGTATGCTTTTGAAACTGTTCGCGTGAGAGCCAAGACTTACAAACGTCAAAGAAAATCGTTAAAATAGTTTTATAGCCCATATATATTTTTTAAATGTATAATTTTTATGTTTGTGCCAATATTAGATTCCTTTCTTATATATTGCATGGTATTGTTCAATTCTGTCAAATTGACTATCTCACAAAAATCTTATATTTTCAAAAGGCTTCAAGCACTACAAGGAAATCTTCATCGGCAAAAGGTTGTTCTTTTCCTAGTGTTGTTGCATTAGTATCGGAAAGATTATGAAAATTCATTAATTCATGAATTATTAATACAAATTATTGATTTTTTCAGCCTCTGGCCAGAAGTTGCAGCCTGCTGGTTTGAAAAGAAAGATTGTCGCGGTATACATTTTGAACTTAATTACCTGAATATCTTGTTATTCATGTGGGATTGAGAATCTTCCTTAATTGGCAATAAGTGCCTTATATTGGAGTAGACACAGGCTGAGTTATTGGTTATTGTTGTAGGATGAAGGATCCAGGAAAAGGGCAAGAACGATTAAGGACAAAGATCCTGGTGACTCTCTCTCTCTCTCTAGCGACACTATAGAGTAGCAGGATTGAACAAAATGCTATTTTTTTGTGATATATTATTTAGTATAAAATGTTGTCAAATAGAGGCTATAACGACGCTATAACATTGTAGCATAGTGGAATTTGAAAAAATGGCTATTATCTGCATTTGACAACACTGTCAGATTACTCATAAGCGAAAATCATTGGTCTCTCAATGTAGCAAAATAATAACCGAGAACACCATGAACTTGGGGAAACTGTGAGAAGGAGCCAACCGAAGAATATAAGGGAAAGGGAAATGCATGATATTGGAACTGTCTTGTGCTAGAAATAATCTAAAACTTGTGAATTTGGCATTTGTTTGGCTCAGTTTAACATGCATGATGCATCAAGCCATCAATACATGATAATAAATTTTATAAAGAGTTCAAGTTTGAGTTACCACAGATTGATCACTTTTAAATCTGTTGCAATATTATGATGTTGTAAGTATCGGTTTTAGACTGTTATTTTAGAAATCTAGAATAGAAATTGGAATTCCTCTTGAGGCTTCTCATTGCAGTTAGTCTTTCATATAAAATTTGGTCTTACATTAATTACTTAATTTTTTGTTATCAAGTTGTTGCATAAATGAAACTCAAGAGAACTTGCTGTGTGTAAATATTAGGTGAAAAAATCAAGGCGAAAAGCAAGGAAAGCGAGGTAAAATTATCTCATTCTTGGAACTTCATGTTGTTTTGGTGTGTAGGTTTAGCGATTGAATCTTCTTTCACTGTGTTGTTAACTTGTTATGTTTCATAATTAATCAAAATGCTACTCAACCCAACAACTGATAGCAGTGTAGTTAAATGGTGGCCATGCCAGAATGGCGTGGCGGATTTTTTGACAACCAACCATCATAAGTAATTTGTGAAGTGATGCCTGCCATAGAGGTGCCATAGGCCACAATGGTATGTTTATACGGTGGATTTTGGCCTTCCGCCGTTTGTGATTGACAATACTGACTGATAGTGAGGAAACCTGTGAACTCTTAGATCATTTGGCTTCTCTAACTATTTCAGCAGATCAGCTTTACTTTCCATAATTGCTACCACTAAATGCAGTTCATATCCTTACATTTTAGTTTCAAGTTTTCTCTTTTGGTTTAGTTATAGAAAGTAAGAACACTCTTGTTGATACATATTTTAAACCAATATCTTATTTCAATTTGACCCCTTGACAGTTCTGGACCTTCACGCGCATATTGTTTATTTCACTGCTCGAGTTTTAATCTTAGGAAATAAGAAACTTTGCATCAGTTCTGGACCTTCACGCGCATATTGTTTATTTCACTGCTCGAGTTTTAATATTAGGAAATAAGAAACTTTGCATCAGTTCTTACAGTTTTCTTTGAGCTGGTAGTTTGGCATTTATGTAATGATTGCAGGTTGAAGATGACGATGATGACATTGAAGAATTTTCAAATGCTTCGGAGGTAATTCTTTCTAACTTAATACATGCCTTAACGCGCATGCCATGTAGCAGCATAGATACAAAGTTGTTTTTTTTTTTACCGGTCAGTAGTTTATAGCTGGCACGGCATTGAACCTTTTGATGTTACTGATTATGTTTGTAAATGCTATATTTTTAGGATTCTAATGGAAGTGACGAAGACTGGACTGCTTGAGAATGTGATCTGAGTTGGAGCTACTAAGCACAGAGATGATAAGCGGCTAGGTCATTCTAGTGTCTAGAGAGACCCTTTGACTGGTTTCGATGAACCGGATGACTAATTTCTAAACCCTAAATCCTAGATGAATTGTGATGACGATGGTGTAGATGAACCGTGATGACTAAGCTTTGCGTGCACATAACCTTGGTTTCATGGTTTTATGGTGAGGAAAGAATGAAATTTGTTCAGTGTTTACCAAAATCAATCTTTATAGTTATTGATGATGGTTCAGTTGATTTAATAATATACTCTCAATTATCTTGTGAAGAGTCACATCCACACTAAAGAAGCATGCTGTTAAGGACATGAAAAAAGTTTGATTAATACTTTATCAACGTCCATGGGATTTTAAAATGTTCTCGCTCTTTGATAAAACAAATGAACCAGTTTCCTTGTTTGTTCTATGACTTGAGGCAGAAATCAAATGGTTTAAAATTGATGTTCTGACAATCCAAAAGTATTTAGATGAGATGATTCGTGTATTTTTGAGTTTTAGAGGGAGTTTTGTTGTGTATTTTTATCTGGCTTGATGAAGAGTTTAATCTTTTTAGTTGTGCAAGAAATATAAACATTCGATGATTGACCTAATATTTGTGATATTTTTGCATTAGAAATATAAGAAATTTTGCAAAGTCTATAAGAAATTAATATACTCTAGGCTTATTTAAGAAATGTTCACATTCACAAATCAATATAAAGTTTATACAATGATACTAAGGATCCATTTAGCCTGCACCAATAAATGGAGATGAGATGCTGCAACAGAGAACAATTTGAGCGCTAATAGGTGTCGACGAGGTAACAATGGTGTGAATGTGGATGTGGTAGTCGAAGTTAATGACGTGGTCTGTTTAACTTGGACAATCGTTGCGTGTTGGAGGAAGAAATTGAAATGTTATGTGTTGTATTTCTTTGTTTAGATCAATGAAAGGTGATACAAGATTGTGAGAATTTTGTTTAAAGCACTTTCACTTAAAATTTGATAAATAATTCCATCAATTGTCTATGGAACATATGAAAGTTAGGGAGATGCGACCAAAATATATGTGAAATACATTGAAAAATACTGTACATTCAAAGAAAACACATTTGAAATAAATGTTTTAGGAACTCTAAATGGCACAATAAAAATTACACATATAATTTCTTTATAATATATTTGGAATATGAAAATTATTGAAATATCATTAAGATATATTTAGTACATGTATCATATGTTCAAATTTACATGTATCATGAACACTTGAAAATTATGGGTAACCACATTTATATCCACAGTTAATGAAGATACATAAGTGAGTTAATGAGTTCAGAAGAAACATATTTGAAATAAAGATTTTAAACTCAATGCAATCATATTTCTTTCTAACATCTGATATAAACATACAACACCAGTAATAAATTTTCCTTGCTATGATGTATTCAACTATGTGACTACTCAAAGTCTAGAATATCAAACTTAAAAGTAATATTTGACAGATTTACAAAGCATCAAAAAACTTTCATACTTTCACACAAGATACCAAGTCCAATACAAACTTGACATTTAATTTCCTAAGAAAGTATCAACCCTACTATTTGTAGCCCTTGACAAGAACTTCATGCAAATGGGTGGCTTAACTCCAAAAAGAGCAAGAATTGAAGCAGGAAGTGTCCATATTCCATCACCACATATCAAACCAGAAGCAACAGCAGGTGCAAAAGCATCAGCCTTAGCCTTATTGATCTTTTCCCAAATAAACAATATCAAACTTCCAACACACATGTCAATAGCAAAGTAAGGTCCTAAATAGAAAGGTATTGCCATAGCCATTGGAAGTGGTATGAACCTTCCTACCTTACCAACCAAATCTTTAGTCAAGTTTACCACAATAGCAGCACCAAAGAATATATAACAAAGCAAAAGGCAATTATCCGGTAACGAACCGAAGCCTTGTACTCCAAGTATCGCCATGTTGCGGTAAACGATTGCATATGGGGCCGGATATTGACTTTTACGTGTGCCTAAGTCGGGAAAAGCTTTGTAGAAGATCCAAAAGACACAAGGAGAAATCACACATCCCATTGTTGTTCCGATTATTTGGCTCACAAACATGGAGCGCGGCGAAGCCAGGGTAAGGTAACCGGTCTTGAAATCCTGCATAAGATCGGAAGCCGTGGAAACAATGTTCATCATGACTCCACAGGCTGCTAGACTCGCTAAAACTCCACCGTGCGATGCACCGGCCCATGCTCCGATTGTGAAAATGGCGAGTTTACCATAGGTTGATGCTAGGGACCAATCTGTTAGTCCACAACCATAAGCATTGCAAAATGCTAAGGTTGGAGCAATTAGGTATATAACAAGTATGTAATACCATTTTAGTTGAGGGAAAATGTGTGGCAAAGTAGCTGTAGAAATTGCAGCAATAGCTACATATCCTCCAACAGCAAACCATGTAGGAATCTGATCTTTAAGAAAGAGTTGCTTTCGGCGCTGATCGTCGTAAGATAGCTCGGGACTCGAAGAAGAAGAATCTTGATCGGCACCAACAGGTAGAACATTCTCTCTTCGTTTGTTCCGGATTTGATTATACAAACCCCATAAGGTATGAGTTAGCACCTTAAGAAAGTTGTATAAACCATCTCCAAGGATCATTGCTATGGCTATAAATACCTAAACAAAATGATACAAGGTGAATAAAGTTAATTGGTAAACCTTAAAAAATTTGCAAAATGTTGTAAATAACGTATATTTGTAATTATCCGTAATAGTTGTATTTGGACCATTAATCAGATTTGTTAGGTTTAGTAGTGTAGTCTGTTTAAACGAATTAGTATCTGTATTACAACTTTGAAATATCTCAGAAATATTTTCTAGAAAACATACCCTATAACCTTGGATGCCTTCAAGGCTGCCATCACCAAGGCCTGCTTTGTACCAATGACCCTCTCTGGTTTCTATGAGAGGCCACATTACTCCCCAAGAAAGAATTCCTCCAAGGAGCACTGATATATTTATGATATATGGACAAATCATTCCCACACCAATATAGAGTGCTGAAAAATCAAAATAAAACCTGAAAACAAAAGAATTAGATTAAACACCAAATTGGAGTGAGACAGAGGAACTACTTGGATAAACAATTCAATTAAGCGCTTATCATACAAGTGTTTATGTATAAAATATTTCTATAATTAAAGGTAAAATAAATTCAAACTGTTATTATAAGGTATCGTGAAGAGGTTATTGAAATAAGTTGAAAACAATTTACGGACTTGTCATATGCTGTTTTCATAAGCTCTCTCAAACAGTCTCACAAATGCTTATGTCAGTAGATAAACTCAAATAAGCCAATTCAAACAGACCCTCCAACTTAATTAAGCGCTTATAGCACAAATGTTTATCATATGAGTGCTTATGTATAAGCTATTTCTATAATTAAAGATAAAATAAAGTTAAATTATTTCCATAGAAGCTATTTTCATAAGCTCTCCAAACAATCTCACAATTGCTTATGCTAGTAGATGAGACAGTGTTGTCAATGGCGGATTACGAAAAATAGTCGTTAGTTCAAATTCCACTATACTATAGTGTTATAGCGCAACAATAACGGCTATATGACAAAAATTTGTAATAAATAGAGTATCACAAAGCAATAGTGATTTGTTTAAACTCCGCTATGCTATTGCATCATATTGCCACTATTGCCGCTATATGACAACATTGAGATGAGCTCAAATAAACCAATCCATACAGGCTCTATATGTATATTTTCATCTCAAGATGCATAAGTTTGATTTAAAATGAATGAGATGTGACAACATACCTGTTGTCATATGCTTTGAGCCCTAGTGAAGGGAAGGCTTGAAATCCACATCCATCAGACGCTGTATAGAACCATTGAAAGAAACCCCATAAGAAACTCAAACTGAAGAATTTTCCCAACACTTTCACTTGCTTCCTGCAAAAGTAAAAAAGGAAATAAAAAAAGTAAGGTAAAATGAAATGTGCTAACATGCTTAAGAATTTTCCTAACACTTTCACATCCATCAGACGCTGTATAGAACCATTGAAAGAAACCCCATATGGTAACATGAAATGTGCTAAAGTGCTTATTACTTTGCTAATTTGGCTCCTTGAGGAGTGTGGAAGCTGTTGATGAGATGAGCAGTTGCAGTACCACTTGGATATGTCAATTTGAAGTCAATAACCATAATCTACATCCAATAACAAAGGCAACATATAATCAAGACTATTGATAATAATAGCTGAAGAGGTAACTTAAGAATCAGTTTCGCAATGCATTGTCCAAGATAAACGAAAAAAGGCAAAAAATATTTTATTAGGAAACAATGAAATACTACTGGACTATGGAACACAGACACTCCAAGGATTAGGTGTTTTCTGTGTCTGACACTTGCAGGACACGAGTCTGACAATTCACACAAGTGTCTCAAAATAATCTTTTTTTTCTTTGCTTCGACTATCTTAGTCAAAACTCAGACACTTTTACGGTAATAATGGACACCTTTACTAACTTGTTCCTAAAAGTATTAGAACCAAAAAAAAATTTAAAATATATTATTTTAACGAGGCATTTGAAAGTTTCTCGCATATGCACGTCTTTTAACATCTTCTGCAACATTCAATTGATGAAGATCAATGAAGGGGTTTATGACATTAAGTTTTATTACATCATTTACAGCTCTTCGATAGTAGATGCATATATAAATTTTGATTCTCAATAATCCAAGAATGCGTCATACCTTTCGAAGAGGTACAACAGAGAAGAGCCCCAAAAAGCTAACAACAAACAGAAAAGCAATTATCCAAGCCAATTTGGGGTCTTTAAAATCACTAGTGTCTGAGGATTGGCTTGCAACATGTTTACTCATTCCAAAGAGGTAACTCCCAAATCCTCCTGTTCATGTAAGTGAATAACAAAATAACTTCATCAAATTAGGACAATGATGATATGATATCAACAAAAATAAATGTGTCTAGATTATAACAAGATTAGGTTTCCTTTCACATGTACATAACATTAAAACTTCATTAACAATTGGTTCACATTGTGATAAGGATATCAATTTACATTTGTATGTGGGGATTTCTGCAGGGACTTTCCATTCGGAGCCCCAAAGGAATTTTTTCAGGGAACGAAATCCCCCTAGAAAGTAGTTCTGGGACGAGGATGTGAACATGATCATGCCCCTCGGCTCATGGTTCCCTGTCCTTGAGAAGATTACAAGAACATACTCTTGTAAACAAGTATTAAAATTAAACAATACTATAAGAAGATTCATTGGTAAGTCCATATATTTATCATTATTGCTAGTTCAATTCAGATTTCTTCAGTTATTTCCAGGGATTCAGCACGTTCATTATCCAACTCCATAACCATATAATGCTCGGTTAAGATCACAGTTACAATTTATGTGCTTATACAAGCTCTCCGCAGAGATCTGTGGAAATTCAGATGAATGCACATAACAGAAGTGAAGAAGTACTATCCGCTCCGTCTCATTGACTTCTCTACACACAAGTCAAACTATATTTTAATTACATACATGAACAGTAATTTTAATTATTAGTATTAAAAAGTATTACAGTATACTTTGACTTCTATGCTTCCTGAATCCTGCTCCACTCATATTTTAGCAAAATTAAATTCTGCCAAAATTTTGACTTATATACATATACAGGCCCTATTTATTTTTCAAACTTCTTGGTATAAGTTTAAACAGACAACAAAGAAAAAGCTGTATCTTTCAAAAGGTATGGACAAAATTGAAGACTTTGAAGCTTTCAAAGTTTATATATTCCAGACAGTGAAAGGTTGATAGCAAAAGATTGTGACAGTTTTTTAGGCAGAAAAGATTCTTCAATTTATTCAAACAGAAGGAGTTAAATTATCTAACTGTTTTTTCCATAATACAAACATTAATCACTGTAGTACTTAATTGACTTATTGATGGGGTTAAAATTTGATTATACTCAGATTTAACTAACCATATAAAAAACACAATGATAGAACAGTGAGAAAATGACATGATTTTATTTGAGGAATCAGATTAAAATAGTCAAGTTAAAAACTATAAACCCCTCTTAACTCAAATCATTGTCCTAACAAATTAGCACACTGTAATAAAATCTAAAAAACAGTATAAAAATTCTTAACTATTTCTTGTCAATTTCAAACCAAAGAAGCACCAATCAAATTTCAACACAAACTAAAAAAAGGGTCACAAATCACAATAACCACTTAAAAAACATTACAAATATCATATCAAATTAAACACAGTTTTGGTGAAGGTCAAATCAATCGGGAGTCTCCAAATTCAAAGCCTAACTGAAACAATCCTTAACCAGATTTTATTAACATCTCAACTCCAAATTACTGGAACCCCTTTCTCCGAAAACCGGAGGGTTAAGATAAAAATATATCATAGTAATAGGGATAGTTTCATAAAGACAATAAAGTTTCAGTGAAGGTCGAATTGATCAAGAATACCTGTATTCGAACCTTAACTGAAACAATCCTTAATCAATAATGTTCGAATCGATCAGGAGTACCTAAATTTGAACCCTAACTAAAACAATTGTTCTCTAGGTTTTACTAACCTCCCGACTAAACTCCGAATTACCAGAACCTTTTTCCCAATAACCAAAAGCTTAAGACAAAAAAATAATATATCACAGTAATAGGAAAAGACTCATAAAGATAGAAGACATTAAGTGAAGGTCAAATCAATCAGGAGTATCCGAAATCGAACCCTAACTGAAACAATTCATAACCTCTCAACCAAACTCTTAATTACCAGAACCCCTTTCCACATAAACTGTAGGATTAAGACCCCAAATAAAAAGTCATACTAATAGGGACAGATTCAGAAAGACAAAAGAGTTTCCAAATTCAAATCATAACTAAAACAATCCTTAACTTCAGATTACCATAACACTTTTTCCCATAAGCTTGAGGATTAAGACAAAAAAAAAAATTATAGTAATAAGGCCAAATTCATAAACAAAAAAAGAAAGTAAAAAAAGGAATTTTACCACTGAAGGCTATGCCAGAGGAAGCAACAACACAAGTCTGAATAACAGTATTCTCTTGTCTTGTAAAAGGTTGTTTCAACATATTAGATTTCTCCAAAAACTTAGTCCAAGTTTTCACAAAGAAGAAACCCAAAAGACCAGCAGATACATTGAGTGAAGGTATAATCCCAGTTGTGAGGTTAAGTTTCATCACAATGAAACTGAACAATATACTAAGAAAAAAACTAACCACAAAAGCTCTTATAGTTAATTGATTCCTCCATGATGGAACCAATAAGTGCTTAAACACTTTTTCAACTGAAGCAGCTTCTTCTTCTTTCTTATGAACAAAACTACCCTTTTGCTCAACTTTCTTTTGTTCATCATAATCATTTTTGTGACCAAATTCATCAAAACCATTTTCAGTAATTACACTATCATCTTTCTCATTTTGTGCCATGTCTCTCAAGATCCTAGAGATTTGGATATAGCTTCGGATTTTACTAGGTTGTTGAAGTTTTTTATATACTACTTTGGTTAATATTGGTCTTTACCTTTTTTTCCAATGTATATGATGTTGAAATATGGATTATTTATTCAATCACTTTAAAGTACGTTTTTTTTGTTGAAATTTTTTATTTGTTTGTTAAAATTTTCAAAAAAATGAGAACATAAAATTAATTTAAAAATAACTGAAAATGAGATGCTATTTTTAGTATTTTAAAAAAAAAATATTTTTATTTATGTTTTTTTAAATAAAAAAAAAGACATAAAAAGTAGGTTTTACTTTTTTAAAAAAGGCTTCTAAAT
>JBBPBT010000899.1:1309906-1321776 GCA_037974875.1 Cicer bijugum | reverse complement strand
GATATTATAAAATTTGTATCGATAAAAATTATATTTTATAGATGATCTATTTAAATTTTTACACAAATTTAAAATAATTTGATACATTGTTAAAATTATAAGTTAACTCAACTCGTACGATCTTATGAGTTTAGATAACAATTTTGAATTAATTCAATGGTCAATTTTTATAAAATAATTATTGAGTAATTGAATTGTGAAATATTAATATAATATTACATTAATGTTATTTAATCTTTCCTATACGCATGTGCATATATATATTATTGTTTTCTGAAATTTCTATAAACGTATTGTGCTGATCTAATAATAAAAGTTTATTCTTCTTCTAATTTTAAAGTACCACAATTAATAAAATTCTCCCATCCAATTTTTTTAAAAATAAACAAATAAATGAATATTACTTTTTTGATAAAAAAATAGTTTTTTTTCTTAAAAGAAAAATAGTTACCAGTTTTCACAACCACCGGAAAAGAATACCGCCCATATATAAAGTTCAAATATATACGCTCACCACAAGGTTTCAGAAAAAAAAAATGGGACCAATTAATTATTTATAACTCAAATCAATGACCTCAAATATCCGTATACATATTATTATACTCTTACTAATATTATAATTCAATTATAAACACCTATTAAGATTTCTTTTCCCCCTAAATATAAGTCATATGCAAATTATTGTTTATTATATATATTTTTAAATTTATTCATACTAATATTAATAAATTATATAAAAAATTAACACTAAATACATTTATAATTTAGTAATAACTATACAAAATATATTATTCACCTTTTTTTTAATAAATACAAAACATTCAATAAATATCTATAAAAAAAGATAAATGAAAAATTTAGTTATACTTTTAATTGTCGATTTCATAAAAAAAAAATTATTTCATTTTATATGTTGTTTTCAAAAGTTTAATATTATAATAATTTTTTTTTGTTAATTATATCTTTAATTTATCAATTATTTTACACTCATATTGATAAGAGAGATGAAATAGGTAAGCCATTGAAATAAGAGTATTTATAAAATTTGTTCATTAATCAAAATTATTTTAAACATATTTTATAATAGGTAACCCCATAGATATCATAATAACCATATACTAGCTATGTATGTTTTCTAAAATAATCTATATTTAGGTCGGAAGAGACATGAATGACACTTTTTTAAAGGTTTAGAGGTGAAAACCTAAGTGGAATACTATAGTATCTACTCACAACAATGATATCAAGAGGGCATTTTTGACATTAAGGCAATATTGAGAAGGATAAAACCTAGAAATTACTACGCCAAAAATGACATTTAACAGCGCCCCTTTTACAGTGCTTGTTAAACACCAGCTCTGTTGTAAGTATATTTTAAAAATAACAGAGTCTTTTACAGCGCTGTTGTAGATCATATAACGTTTGCGCATACCGTTATAAGGCTTTTACAGCGCTTGTCAAAAAAGCGCTGTAAAATGAAGCGCTTTTGCGTATTATTTTACAGCGCTTTTTTCACAAGCGCTGTAAAATACATGCGCTTTCAAATAATTGAACTACCTATTACAGCGCTTTTTTCACAAGCGTTGTAAAATACATGCGCTTTCAATCAATTTAACTACCTATTACATCGCTTTTTCCACAAGCGCTATAAGATACATGTGCGTTCGTTGAATTTAATTATATACGTTAGAAACCCTCATATCCTCTACATACTGTGCAGCCATCTACACTGTTTCAGGTATTTTTTAATTTGTTTTTGTCAAAAAATCTTTAGTTTTTTAATAATTGAAAACTAAAAATTATATATATATATATATATAAATATATACCACATGATCTGTTATGTTTTGAAATTGTTAGTTGATATTGATTTCTTTTTGAAACTTGTTGATATGTTTTGAAAGCTTATTATTTTTGTAACTGCATTTATATAGGTGGTATAATATGGATAGGAAATGGATGTCAGCCAATCGATTGTCAAAAGAGTATGAAATTGGAGTGAAGGAGTTTGTTGAGTTTGCAGTGAAGAATGCAAAAGATCCAAATAGAGTAGTTTGTCCTTGTTTAAAATGTTGTTTTGGAAAACGTGCTAGAGAAGATGAATTAGAAGGACATCTAGTATGTAACGGAATTGATCAAAGCTACACATGTTGGATAAGACATGGTGAGAAAAAAAGAGGAAACATTAATTTTGAGAATAGTTCGACATATGCTTCAACTGACTTCAATACAGATACATATGAGTCGGACCGAGTTGATGAGATCGCAAAAGCAATTGAAGAAGATCTACGAGATTATCCTAAAATGTTTGAAAGTTTGTTGAGTGATGCAGAGAAAGAGTTATATAATGGTTGTACTAAATTCACAAGACTGTCGGTGATATTAAAGTTGTACAACTTAAAAGCGAGTAATGGATGGTCTGATAAAAGCTTTACAGAATTATTAACACTCATAAAAGATATGTTGCTAGATGATAATGAACTTCCCAGTCGAACATACGAGGCTAAACAAATTTTGTGTTCTATTGGCATGAGTTACGAAAGGATTCATGCGTGTCCTAACGATTGCATTTTATTTCGAAATGAATATGAACTACTTAAGGCGTGTCCGAAATGCAATGTCTCTCGATATAAGAAGAAAGAATCTACTCCAGCAAAAGTCGTGTGGTATTTTCCTATAATACCAAGATTTAGGCGCATGTATCGCAGTGAAGAAGATTCAAAACACTTGACATGACATGCAAATGAAAGAATTAGAGATGGAATGTTTCGACACCCTGCAGATTCCCCACAATAGGCAAAAATTGATCACGAGTATCTTGAATTCGGGATAGAGTCAAGAAATCTAAGACTTGCACTTTCTACTGATGGAATGAATCCACATGGTCTTCAAAGCATCTCACACAGCACGTGGCCTGTGATTTTGGTAATATATAACCTACCTCCATGGTTATGTATGAAGCATAAGTTTATGATGTTGTCTCTGTTAATTTCTGGATCCAAACAACCGGGGGATGATATCGACGTATACTTGACTCCTCTAATCGAAGATTTAAAACGTATGTGGGAGACATGTGTGGAAGTTTATGACGGATATTAGAAAAAAAGTTTCAATTTGAGGGCTATGTTGTTCGACACAATTAATGACTTTCCAACATATGGTAATTTACCAGGATATAGCATTAAAGGTCAGTGTGCATGTCCTATATGTGAAGAGAGTACAAATTGGATGCAGTTGAAACATTGTAAGAAGAATGTGTTTCTTGGACATCGTAGGTTTTTACCTTATAGTCATCAGTATCGTGGATGGAAAAATGCATTTAATGGAAAATCAAAGGAAGGTAAAGCTCCTTTAGCACCGACTGGATATCAAATACTTGAAGTACAAGGTTTGACCAATAAAGTGCCCTCGTCAAACAAACAACATCGACTGTGGCTACTACGTATTGAGATTCATGAAGGAGATTGTTGACAAGAATAAAACTATTATCCCAGAAACGGTACAGTATTTTGATTATATGATTTTTATATATAAATTATCTATATATTTGATACTAACTTAATATAATATGTTCAATTTTTATATTGCAGTACTTTGACAATTTCAGTCCATCATATTTTGAGCAAGATCTGATGGAATTAAAGGAAGAATGGTGTGAGTATGTGCTTGAAATGAAAGTTATTTGATTTTCTGGGAAATAGCGTGCTGCTGGGCAAGGGATCTGAATATTATATGGTGCATATTATGTATATTTTTTTAGTTATTATATGTATATGATCATAGGACAATATATAAACATGCATATGAATATGTTTTAAATTAGGTTCAATGTATATGTAGTTACTTATGTTGTAAATTACTGATTCTGGTTGTGTTGTGTGAACTAGTTCAAAATAATTTTGGATAAAAAGATAAAAGACAGCGCTTTATAAAAAAAATGCCATAAAAAGCTAAAAAGCGTTTTTCAAATATATACAGGACTTAAAAAAAAATACACATTTTACAGCGCTTTTTTGAAAAAGTGCTGTAAAATGTGCATTGGGTGGACCTTTTACAGCGCTTTTTATAAAAAGCGCTGTAAAAGGTACACCAAAATATGAATTATGGGTATGCCTTTTACAGCGCTTTTTGCAAAAAGCGCTATAAAAGGTATACCAAATTTATGAAATATGGGCATGCCTTTTACAGCGCTTTTTTTAAAACGCGCTGTAAAAGGTACACCAAATATATGAATTATGGGTATGCCTTTTACAACGCTTTTTTTAAAAAGCGCTGTAAAAGGTACACCAAATATATGAATTATGGGTATGCCTTTTACAACGCGTTTTTTAAAAAGCACTATAAAAGGTACACCAAATATATGAATTATGGGTATGCCTTTTACAACGCTTTTTACGAAAAGCGCTGTAAAAGGTGCATAACAAGCGCACGTTATATTTACATGATTTATAACGCTTTTTAAAAGCGTTGTTGTATCTTTTACAGCGCTCGAATCCACAACATTTTTTTTTTGAAAAACGCTGTAAAAGGCTTAATAAAAGCACTGTAAAATGCTATTTTTGGCGTACTGAATCTATAATAAGCTCCATCAAACATTCATTTTAAATTCATCCACTAAGGGTTTCAGCCATATAGGAGAAGAAGTTTGGTTGATATTCAAAAGGTGTGTTGTTGTTGAAGATGAAAAATTTGTTCTATATTGTTCTAGTTTTATGATTTTGTCTCAAAAGTTTTGATAACGTCACAATCTCAAATAACATGCATTAGAGTTTCCAGAGTAATGTTAAATTAGGGGATAATTTCATCATATTATAAGAGCATTGCTATACATGGTAGGTACTCTTTATTTTTATAAGACAAACAATTAAATAGGAGTACCTACAAATGATACAACCATTACAGGTGGAAGTATGTTATGTCAAGCTAAATTTTTCGAAGTTTGAGTTTGATCTGCATTAAAAATGTTATGCTTGAGTCAGACTGATTACCTATTAAAGGTTTATTACTAAGATCCAACATCACCCGACCTTTTTCAAAGTTTGACAATGCCTGAAAATCTGTTTAAAACCTTACTTTCATTATTATTTTATGAAAGTCTATACCATACTCATTATTAGGCTTTTTTAAACAGACTAACAAATTTATATCTTAATGAACTTCAATTCTATTTTGATATCTTACATGATATTTTGAAATATTTAAAATTATATTACATTATATTTCAATTTTATTTTATAATAATATATTTAAATATGTCAAATATTAGTGTAGATCAATATATTTAAATTTCACCAGAACACATTTTATTCGTATCCAACCAAAGAAACCTTACATATGATCCATATAATGTAAAAAGTGAATTACAGACTAAATTTAAATATAGAAAATAAAAGATACTCTTCTCTCTAATCTTTTTTATAAGAAATGATTACATCAGTTTTTGTTAATTCAATTATCTTTTATAAAAAGGAAAAACAAAGTAATAAAAATAATATCAATTGTCTTTTATTAAAACAACAAGAAAAAGTAGTAAAAATAATAGTGTCTTAACAAATTATAGCACTCATTATAGTAAATGAAATTATATTTATTGTGGCAAGTGAATTCACTCAGTCAACACAGTCAAATAGTCAATAATTATATGTTCTCGATCGAATGGTCTTAAAAAATTTTGATTTATATTTTTGTTTAATTATTTAAAATACTAAATTTAAATTTGAATTGTTCGATTATGATCTAACAATCATCGACATTTAATTGCGTGAACGGAGGAGAGACCTTTGACAATAGAGAATTTTGATATCTTTTTAATATATTTCATCAACAAAAATTAATATATTTTCATCCAACCGATTTTTATAAAAAAAAAATTGTATTCCCTAAATGTAGCAACTAGAGATTTTGAAGACACCTTACTTAAATTAATGTTGGCAAATTGTATTTGCGCAAATCATTAACTACAAATATTGCATGAATATTTTATGGATCCATAGATAGCAAACCCTTGTAGAACCTAGCAACCATAAATAATTGATGATATCTAGATCTCATCACCATCAACTCCATTCATGACACATAATCAAGAGTTACCACTTAGGTTCACACCAATTAACAATAAGAAAGGTGTTATTCGTGTCTCTCTACCGATCTCAACATCATGTTCTCTAATTATGCTTATCATTCTACATGTCCCCACCATTCTTTAGTATGGAAGATTGATCCTTCTTGCAATCATGTTTGTAAAGATATTGGATATTATGTGTATAATAAGACTAGGGAAATGCGTATAGCTCTCATTAATGTTTCGTTCAAAGTTAAGTTTCAAAAAAATTGATCAAATTTAGTTTTTTAATGATAACAAAATATAATTGCAAGTGTAATTGAGTTTTATTATGCTTGTGAAAAATAAAAATTGTCAATCTATAATTTTTTTTTTCTACCTGTTGCAACTTAAATTTTTTTCTTCTAAGTTACCTAATATATCTTATTTATAATTCCGGAGACTAATTTTAGATTTCACAACATAAAAACGGTAAAAAAAAAATTAAAGAATTTTAACGTTGTGGCTTTCTAATGATCAAACTCAAAATCATTTCTTAAGTTGGACGAAAGTCTACCATTTCATCAAAGTGTTCTTTTTTTTAAACACATAATTAAGTTGTTTTTTAAGACTAATTTATATACACCTGTCCTATTCTATACTAAGTGTTGTTTTAAGGGATAAAAAATTGTTTTTCTTAAAAAAACAAATGTGATTTGACTTATGTTATTGGGCTTAAGAATTAATGTTAAACAACGAGACATTTACAAAGCCTCATAAGACATAAATATCTAGATATAATTTTGAAAGATATTGATTGATTAAGTATTGTATATATTTTTATAATTAAGAAAAAGAAAAACAGGTGATGGAGACATATACCAAATTATCTTAGTGAGACATTCCAATCGTCATCTCAAAAACAAAATGTTCCACTTTTTTTAAATCTATAAATTAACTTGGTTTTGGAAGTTGTGAATTGGATCTACTGTAAAAAAATATGTACCAATAAAGTTTGTGATGAGAAAATATCCAAGATGGTTGATAGAAAAAAACTTAGGGATAAAATCTGTTGAATCTTTTGTTGGGGTATGTTGCAAATCTTGAATAAGACGAATATGAAATTGATGATGATAAAAGTTGCACAAATAAAATGTAAAGTGTGTGTATCACATTAAACTTTAGGTTCGATTCGTCTCCACCAATCTATATAAATTGGATGCAAACGGGTTAACCGGCGAATCCCCTTCAGAATACTTTGGAATCCTTGAAGTGAATTGCACATTCACATCAAGTCTATCGATCAATGATAGTTTACAAAATAAAGTTCATTCATTTACTCTCGTGCACTAGAGAAAATAAGAAATGACTAAGAAATATTTTTGATAGAATATTGACTCATGTATCGATCATGAATTTTTTTGTCTTGTTTATCTTCTGTCCTTTCTGCCTCTATAGTATCTCTATTTATAGAGATATTCATATCAATTGCTGAAAGAAAATAACTCTTCAACTCATACCAATTGGTAAAAAAAAAACGACTCTTGTGAAAGATTGTAACTTTTGATAACTTAATAGATACATTGGTTTGAATTAAACTCAATCATTGCAACCACTTGACCAAGTGATACATTCAATTATTTAATTTTGCTACATTAATATAGCTATTAGAAAAATCCAAATACATTTTAGAAATTTCCCTAACAATCCCCCACCATTTTCAAAATATATCTAAGTCTGTTATTTCGGATATCTCATGGTTTCAGATAAAGGTATCTTACGATTTGAACCATTACTTAGTATGTTTTCACTCATCCCCAAATAGATTGGTAGACAAACTTTGAATCAACCATTCATTAGAACAAGTGTGCATAACTTACACATGAAATCTCGGTACCATTGATCGAATTATAAAAATGACACATTTGATAAGACCTTGTGTCTCATATCCTTTTCGTGAGAATTTAAGAGTTAAGCTCTTAAACTCTATGAAGCGGCCCACTTCATTCTCATATAGGTGGACTATATCAGAAATGCATCCATAATTATACATTCCAGCAAATACATGCTATATGTCCATTAAGAGGAGACCTCATCCTACCACTTTTATTTTATGGTCCAAGTACTTTTATCTTTTGGGATGTATCTATTATCAAGTACTTCAATCACTCTAATAGTGTACTTTCATCATTGAACTCAAGACTTGATGCTACTAAGTGTGAGTTGACGTTTCCACCATTGGCGATTATCTAGATATGAGCTTGAATCACATCCCTAATGATGTTTTCAACATCATGTCCTTTGTCAGACCTTTCGTCAAAAGATCTGCAAGATACGTTTCAATTCTTATAAACACTATGGATATCACTCCATTAAATCATTTACATAGCTATGCATTAAACCAATATGTATTGATTTTCTATTATATTCTTGGTTATATGCTATTGATAGTGTGTATTGACTATCATAATGTATGGATATTGGTGTCATTGACTTTGGCCAAATTGGTATCTCATACAACAAATTCTTAATCATTCAACCTCTTTACTGCATGCAACTAGAACAATAAATTTTGCAGCCATAGTGGTGTCGATAATGCAAGTTTGTTTCTTTGAACTCCAAGAAACTGCACATCCACCAAGGTTGAAGGTCCATCCACTTGTGGAAGCTTGATCATCAACATGATTTATTCAATTGACATTTGTATATCCTTCCAAGTATAAAGGATATCCACTATAGATTAAACTATAGTTAATTGTTCCTTTCAAATATTTTAATACTTTATTAATAACATGTCACTGTTCTTTACTTGGATTGTTTGTATACCGACTTACTCTTCCAACAACATATGTTATATCAGGTCTAGTACAAGTCACAACTTACATCAAGCATTCAATTACTTTTTATATTCTTGATAGTGTTGACCAACTATGACCAAACCATGATCCTTTTGCTATTTAATATCTTCACATTATATCACATACAATTAATAAGCATCTCAATTATCACATACACAAACTTTTATGTCATTTAGCCTTTTACTATATTTAATAAACATCTCAATTTAAAATTCTAATTATCTTTTCAATATATCCAAGTCCAATATATAATGCATTAAATGCATTAAATATATATTGCCACAAACTAACAAAACATGATCATAAAAATTTATCATAGTTAAATATCATAAGGTGGGTCAAAACATATAAGTCGTCTACTCTTTAACAAAAAAGAATTAATTTCAGTTCTATTAAACAAACCTTTTCATCATATTAAATATATTCTATGGTAAATCCAAATAAGTATCACAATAGAAAATAAACAATGAATAAAATCATTAATATTTTCTATTACTTTCTTCCATGAATATTTATTAACTTACAATAATTTAAAATATATATCCAAACCATTTTTAATATCAAAATAAGCAAGAAATTGACATATACTTTTATCCTATCATGCACATATAATATGAGTTAATCAATTTTAGATTTAACAACTTTTTACATGAAGCTTCACTATCATTGAGACATACACTTGATATTTATGACAATTTATTTCCACTACTTTTAAATAAATTAATGTGTTAATGATGCATCTTACAAATTCATACTTGTCAAGATTTAAGAGACCAAAATTATAAACAAATGTTCTTTGACTGGTCAATCATAAATTCTTGTTCTTAGTCTAAAATCATCAACCATAGATAAACCAAAATGTCATCACAACATTATATCTCTAATTCCATATTACTTATTTTTCACATCTTATGTCCATATTATTACATATGCATCCGAAAAAAGAAAATTTATTATATATGCATTTCAAACATGAATGTAATATATAAATGTATTAACACTAAATAACTTCTGGTGCCCAACCATGAATTTTCATTTGATTATTTCCAAGACTTTAATTAATTTTATTTTTAAAAACCAAACAAACAAAATTCATGCATAAACCATATTAAATTCACATAATTGAATATATTCTAAATCATGCATATCAATCTAACTACATGTTAAATTTAACATAAACAAATGTAATTACTTTGAAGAACCACATATGAATTTAGAACTTCAAACATATCATATATATTTATATAAATTAAATGTGTACCTTTCGCCATGGTCAAGAAAGTCCATCTCCTATAAAAGTTGCAGTCATAATAATCGAAGATCGAACCTAAAGATTGTTGGATCTTTTGTTGGGGGTATGTTGCAAATCTTGAATAAGACGAAGATGAAATTGATGATGATGAAGGTTGCACAAATAAATTCTAAAGTGTGTGTATCACACTAAACTTTAGGTTCGATTCGCCCCCACCAATCTATATATATTGGATGCAAACGGGTTAACCGACGAATCCCCTTCAGGATACTTTGGAATCCTTGAAGTGAATTGCACATTCACATCAAGCCTATTGATCAATGATAGTTTATAGAATAAAGCTCCTTAATTTACTCTCGTGCACTAGAGAAAAGAAGAAATGACTTAGAAATATTTTTTTACTGAATATTGACTCATGTATCATGAATTTTTGTCTTATTTATCTTCTGTCCTTTCTGCCTCTAAAGTATCTCTATTTATAGAGATATTCATATCAATTAGTGAAAGAAAATAACTCTACAACTCATACTAATTGGTGAAACAAAACAACTCTACAACTCATACTAATTGGTGAAAGAAAACAACTCTTGTGAAAGATTGTAACTTTTGATAACTTAATATATGCATTGATTTGAATTAAACCCAATCATTGCAACCACTTGACCAAGTGATACATTCAATTATTTAATTTTGCTACATTAATATAGCTATTAGAAAAATCCAAATATATTTTGAAAATTTCCCTAACAATAAATCTACAATAGAAAAAAAAGATAGTATTATTTTAGAAAAACGATATATTTATGTATGCGGTAGGTAGTTAAAGTAAAAAATTTAAAAATATATACTTCCTCTGTTATGATCAATTTATAAAAATAGTTCATCTATTTTAAAAATATCATTCGCTTAGATTTTTAAATTAAAAAATATATAATTAATATATTTTTAATAATATGATATTAAATTCTATAATATACAATACATTAATTATTTACATATTATTAATTAAATTAAAAATATAAAAAGAAATGAAATTAAAAACTAAATATTTAATACATTTTATTTTAATTTCATGAGTATTAATCATTTTACATTATAATATCATATGACACGTTATTTAAAACATCTAATATTATCATTTTTTAATTAAAAAATCATAATAAATGACCAAATCGGTTAAATTTTTAAAATAAAAAGACTAATTTTATAAATTTACAAAAATAGAAAAACTTTAATTATAATCTATTATATATATTTAAAACAGACCCCCGAATGCCACCTCACCCTCGAATCTTAATTCATGCTCTCAATATCTAATTTCTTTCAATCCTACTCTATTTTTCCTTTTTCTTCCACAATTTCTTTAATACCTCCAAAATCTATTTGATAATATTATTTTATAATAAATTTATAAATTATAAAATTATTTTACAATTATTTATAAATTATTTTACAATTTCATAATAATTTATAATTTATATTATTATCAAATTATTTTATAAGTTATTTTATAATAAATTTATAAATTATTTTATAATATTATTAGTCATTTACCAATAGTAATAATTTATATTATTAATCATTAAATTCAATAAAAAAAAACTGACTAATCACTCCTAAATATCGACATAAATGCTCTTTATTTAATCCTCTTTTCATGTATAATTATATTATTCCACTTATAGTGAGTAATGAGTCAATTCATTTATAATTTCTTTCG
>JBBPBT010000899.1:1276444-1293079 GCA_037974875.1 Cicer bijugum | reverse complement strand
AAAATACAAGATGTTTGGAGGACTATACCAAAAACCCAAGAAAACAATCATTAAAGATACATAAAGTATTACCTCCTTAAAAACCTTATAAGAAAAATCCATAGAGATAGAACCACAATGAAGAATTTAAAAGAGCAACAAATACAAACATACATCAATAAAATCTATATTTAGGGAGACCAATCTTATTTATATTGAAAATGTCAGAAGTATTAGAAGGAAAAACATTTCACTAATGATTGTTGACAATGTGAAGTCTCCAATTAAAAATATGAGATATAGTAAAACTCATTCTTTTAATCATCTCAAGACAATTAAATCATCAATCAAGAACCAATAAACAAGACTATTATTCATAAAAGTTAAATTTACCAATTGTGAATCAGATTCAATCTATAAAAATTGCCACTTATTCTTATATGATGTTTCAATAACAATCATAATTCTCGTAAGCTCAACATATAATGCAACTGTAATTTCCAAATTCACAACAAACAACTAGGAAAGTAACAACGTTGTCCCTAAATCTACCTCCACAAGAAGTATAATGCTCTATTTTACTATGATCAACAATCTAAGGATAAGCACAACAACATTAGAGTTATAATTAGGAAGAATCTAATCTTGGATAATGAATTTTAGAACAACTTGGAAAACATCATGACTGATAATTATTCATCATATGCATGTTTTTGCTTGCTTTTAGGTCTTAATTATCTTATTTCACCTTAGTTAGTAGTTAATTTGAGGAATTATTTGATATAGTTTGTCAACTTTATTTTTTAAATTTAATGGCGTGTTTATGTTCCTATTTATTTGATTGAACGGGTATTTGTCATAGATTTATGTTGTTTCGTTATTTTAGTGTAATATTGAATTTTGGTGAGTAATTAACATGATCTATGAGGAGTATTTCAGCCATATCTAGAATTGTAGAAGTTCAAATAAAGTCAAACTAAGTGCAAATGAAAACTAAATCCATAGCTACGAATTTTATGACGTCGGAACCAAACTTGGACTCAAAAGAGGAGAAAAATGCAGTAAAAGTCAAACAACAACTAATGTGCACTAGAGCGAAAATGTCTGCGTTGGAGCGTCTCTGACTTGTGCTGGAGTGCATGATGCGCTATAGAATGCATAAAAGAGTATTTTTTTTTTCTCACTTTATATGGATTTTTTTTGGCTATTTTGAAGTGTGAAGACTTTTGCTCTAGTAGAGAAACTCATAGGAGGCTGGTTCTAACACAATTGAAAGAGTTTTTTTATCAAGAATTATTCATAAATGTTTCTTTAATCTATATCTTTTGTTTCTTTGTCATGAGTAACTAAACACTCTTTGTTAAGGATGAGTAAAATAAGATGAAATCCTTACTTGTTTGAGTTGATTTATTGTTATATGAATGAGTTTATTGAATTATTTTTCTTATCTCTGGTGCTTAATGTTTTTATTGTTTGATCAAATTTAAAATATTCTACGATTTGTATTTTTAAAATAGAGTTGCACTTTATGAATGCTTGAGATGATAGATTCATGAGATTGTAGTCTAGAGATAGATGCAAGTCATGAAACCAATTGAGTTATTTTTAGATGCAATAGTTTAATAGGAAAATTATTGTTCTTTAAAGCTTAAATCTACTAAGAAATTATGAGTTACCTTGAAATTAAAGGTTCTACCACTAAGGAATTAGGGCAATAATATTGAAGAGAATTCGGTAATACTTCAATAAAGGAATTGAGTAACTATAATCTGATTAGAAATCAAGGTTGAATTAGAAGTAAAGCTCATCCATTATATTTTTCTTATTATAAAAGTTCAATATTATTACTCTTGTTATTTTCAAAAATTATTTTATTCAATTCAAAAACTTTTTGTTCAATTTTAGTAATTAAACATAATTCCATAACACAATGCAGGCCTTGAATTTGACACTTAATATTACTGTTTTAACTATTACTTACAATAATTCAACATAGTTTCTGAAAAGCTATCAATGACCAATCATATCTCAATAATCTTGATAAAAATAAGTACCAAAACCATCAGTCGTGAGGCACTTTCAAGATTCATCCCAAAAATAATATTTCTAACTTAGTCAAAGCTAGATAAATTAATAATCATAACATTAATTCGTATAATTATTCTCAAGATGAATGATCGTGTCTTCAATTAAATCATCATCCACACAACTATTGTTAGAATTGAAGATATCTTTAAAATAAGAAATAAATAATGTTAGAAATAATCTTAGAAGCATATTTGATTTTAACAATTTTATCAAAGAAAGTGATGTTTCTATCACCATCTAAATGCCAATTAATACAAACTTTCTGATGTCAATATTGTTTTTCCCAATTAAGAACTTCATTCATTTTTATTTGTACTTGTTGCTCCTCTTTCAATAAATCATTAGAGAGATCAAGAGAATCAATAACACTTTAAATGTTATCTAGTTTTTTTAGCCTTATTTTGTTTTTAATTGAATCCAAAGAGAGTATTTGTGAGTAATAGCTTCAAGAAAAAATCATGATGTACTTTTACATCTCCCAATTCTTTATTTTTCACGTAATTTTTATTTTTAACTTTTGACAAAATTACTTTGCACATTATTTATTTTCTCAATTTCCATGATTATTTTTTACGCGATATGCGATAATTATATTTGTTAAAATAAAACACTACAAGAAATATTATAGATTTAGTCAGAAAGAAATATTTAATTGGAGGCTTATTAAATTTATATCATTTGAAGGGACTAAGTCCCAATTTTTTCAAATCGTTACATGTATATATGTGTTTGAATATTTTTAATATCTGAGTTAATATATTTGAAAGTGAAATCTAACTCATGTAACATGTTATCAAAATACGTTTAGTTAGTTTAGCTAATGATGTAAATTTGAAAATTGGACCCATGATCAATAGGAGGATGGCTATTGATCAAAGTTATATTGGAATCACATAATCAATATACCCAAAGTATTACATATATATTAAATTCTATTAAACACCAATGGAGCAACAAAATTGAACGAAGATGTGATCAATTTAGACTATATATATTTGAGATGTATGATTTCCTTACGTTATATACATTGCTGATAAACTTAAAAGATGTGATTATGTGTATGTGACGTGGTTCAGAAAATTGTGAGAGAAACAATTTGATACTTAAAAAGTATTAAGGTCTATTAAGCGATGAATATAATCACTTTTTATAACACATCTTGTTTGATATGATTGAATCTAAGATATCCCAATATTTCTTCGACTCTATCTTTCTTTTTGAAGGATTTTACGACTCTATCTAAAAATTATTTTATTTATAGTTATTCTAAAAATTCTTTTTATCAGTGTAAAAAAATTTATATTGTCAATCAATTATAATTAATCATATTTGTGATTCTAGAGATAATCAAAGTAAAATTAAAATATTTAAATTAATTCAACGGTTGTGATTCACTGACATGATAAATACAAGCGCTGTTGTAAATATATTTTAAAAATAACGGAGTCTATAACATCGCTTTTTTGACAAGCGGTTGTAAGATCATATAACGTTTGCGGATAATGTTTACAAGGCTTTTACAGCGCTTGTACACAAGCGCGGTAAACTGAAGCGCCCTCACATAATGTTTTACAACGGTTTTTTCACAAGCGCTGTAAAAGACATGCACTTTCAAATAATTAAATTACCTATTACAGCGCTTTTGTTACAAACGCTGTAAAAGACACGCACTTTCAAATAATTAAATTACCTATTACATCGCTTTTTTCATAAGCGCTGTAAAAGACATGCGCTTTCACATAATTAAATGACCTATTAGAGCGCTTATTCTACAAGCGCTGTAAAATCATTCACTTTAAATAAAAATCATTTACTTTTAAATAAATAAAACAAACTTAAAATAAATTTACGAACCTTTATCATCTCTACTCTAGGAACCCTCATCTCCTCTACGTACTGTGCGGCTATCTACGTTGTCTCAAGTATTTATTAATTTGTTGTTGTCAAAAAATCTTTAGTTTTTTAATAATTGAAAACTAATAAATTGTTACATATTAAATCTTTTCTTTTTGAAATTTATTGATCTATTCTATTTTGAAATTTTTTCTGTTTTGAAATTGTTACATAATAATGGACCTTGGTTTCCATTTTCCAATATTAGATATGTTGATATTGGTTTTTCTTTTTGAAATATGTTGATTTGTTCAATAGCTTATTATTTTTGTAACTGCATTTATATAAGTTATATAGTATGGACCAGAAATGAATGTCTGTCAATCGAGTGTCAAAAGAATATGAAAATAGAGTGAAATAGTTTGTACAAAATTCACAATTCACAATACTATCAGCGATATTAAAATCTATAAAACACCAATGGACCTACAAAATTGAATGATAAACTTACGTTATTTACATTGCTGATAAACTTAATAGATGTGTATGTGACGTGGTTCAAAAAAAATGTGAAAGAAACAATTTGACATAAAGTAATAAAACTCATATTAAGCTATAAATATAATCACTATTCATATCACATATTGTTTCACATGACTTTTTTTTTTATTGTATTTTTCTTGTATCTTGTTTGAATTCAATCTAAGATAACCCAATATTTCCTCGACTCTATCTTTCTTTTTGATACGACTCTTTCTATTTTTTTATTTATATTAATTCTTTACTCTTAATTGACCATTGACCATATATATATATATATAAATTAAGATTGAGTCATTTTCAAAGTTATTCTAAAAAAATTTATGTTGTTAGTTAATCATAAATAGTTATATTTGTTATTTTAGAGGTGATTAAAGTAAAAAATAAAATATTTTTATTGATTCATGGATGTGATTAACTGACAGGATCAAATATCTTTACACATGATTAATCTGACATCCCGACTATGTTGGCTCCCTAAATTAATAATATATTATTTGCGTCACTCTAAATAATAACTAAAATAAAATATAAAGAAAAGAAAATACAAGATGTTTGGGAGGCTATATAAAAAAACTCAAGAAAACAATTCTCAAGGATATACAAGTACTACCTCGTTAAAAACCTTATAAGGAAAATCCATAGAAATAAAACCACGATGAAGAAAACAAAAGTGCAGTAAATACGAACATACATAAATAAAATCTATATTCAAGGAGACCAATCATATTTATATTGAAAATGTCAAAAATATTAGAAGGAAAAGTATCTCACTAATGCTTGTTGTCAATGTGAAATCTCAAATTAACAATCTTGTCTGCACATTAGTTCTTTTCTCCAAAAATATGAGATATAATAAAATTAATTATTTTAATCATCTCAAAACAATTAAACCATCTATCAAGGACCAAGAAACAAGACTATTATTCCTAAAAGTTAAATTGTCCAATTGTGAACCAAATTCAATCAATAGAAATTACCCCTCAATCTTATAAGATGTTTCAATAGCAATCATAACTCTCGTAAGCTTAACATGTAGTGTAGTTGTAATTCTCAAATTCACAACAAAACAACTAGGGAAACAACAAATTTGTCCCTGAAGCTACCTCCACAAGAAGTATGATCAAGACGTTGAGATGCAACACCATCAATATTATATTTAATTCAATACTCTTTTGGAGTACGCTAGATCACCTCCTTGATGATAGATGCTTTAGAATGATGAACTCCAACTTCAAAGAACTTGAGGATTTCTCTACAAGAAATTTAACGTTTAGCGACAGTGAAAATCTGTAGGTAAACGTTTAGCGACAGTGAAAATCTGTAGGTAAAAAAGCATGTTATATTAGCTAAATGAATAATCATAATACCTCTATTAATTTCACCATTTCTTCTTTGTAATCATTTGGCATGACTTTCCATGACTCGTAGTCGATAGGAGCATATTGATTC
The DNA here is from genome assembly GCA_037974875.1 of Cicer bijugum. NCBI lineage: Eukaryota > Viridiplantae > Streptophyta > Magnoliopsida > Fabales > Fabaceae > Cicer > Cicer bijugum. The sequence goes on along the minus strand of JBBPBT010000899.1, from coordinate 1,287,187 downwards.
CTTCTAGCTATGCTACCAATGAAACGAGTTAGAGTTGTCCCTTCCTCACCAATGGGTCGACCATATTTGTCCAAATTAACAATTATTAAATCACCATCTTCCATTTCCCATACATCTAACATTTTTGTATGACCTGTAGCCTGTTTAGGCTCCACTTCTATAAACAAAACAAAATGACAATAAAATTATGTGTGCATATAAGTCATAATAAAAACAATATAAATAAAGCTTTAAAACAAAGAATATATAATTAATACCTTTTTCAATTTGTTCTTCTTCAGCTTCTATATCAGAGGGAATTGAGTGAGATTCTACAGACTCATGTATGACACCTTCTGCATGACCAGGACTAGAACGAGTTTCTGCAACATTACTTCCTTCTACACTGGTTGAGTTTGTATTATTAGAAGTAGACTTTATTCCTTCATTATCACTTGCTCGATGTCGAATATTTAACTTTCTTCTTTGAGCCATTGCTTCTCTAACACAAAATTATAAATTAGTAACTTGGTTTTAAAAAATTTAATAGTAACTTGGTTTTGAAAAAATTTATAATTAAAATGAATGGAATAAATAATATGATGATTTCTCTGTTGATATATATGTAAAGTTAATTTAGAGCGAAAACTTTGTTTTATTATATTGGATTTTTTTTCATTTAGTTATATTTTTAAAATTTTTCAAATATAAATTTAAAATATAAATTTGATATACTTCAACAGTTTCATACACTAAAATATAAATTTAATATACTTCAACAGTTTCATACACTAAACACTTCAACTTTCTATCTCTCTTCCATGGAACTCTCATTCTTTTCTCTCTTTCAATTCCTAACTTCATTTTCTCATCACACACTTGTTCTTTCCCTAATTAATCTTTTCACCAAACACTCTTCTTCTAACTTGTTTCATAACCTTCTTTCATATACCTTATGTGTCACTATATGTTGTGCTTCTTCAATTTAACCTCTTTTTTTTCTTTCCTTCAAATTACAAGCTTCTATATATATACCGGTGGTGCGAACGGTGGACACATGATTTAAGATTTCTTAATCAGCCAGTTAAGGATACTGTTGTACAAGAGATACCCTTTTCATGTATAAATAACTAGCAATGCATACAACAACAAATAATAGATAATTAGTGAAAACATTATCGGTGGTGCGAACGGTGGTCACAGGGTCACGACGACGGCAAAAACAGTTCTAGGCAACGGCGAAAACAGTGAGAAGGTGGTCGACGGCGAGAATGAGAAGGCACTAATTTACGGCAAGAATGAGAATGAGACGGCAAGTATTTTGGGTTTTAGGCGTTTTTAAGAATAAAGGGTTTTAGTTGGTACTGAATTAGGGTTTAGGGTTTACTGATTTACATTTTGGCTCTACTAATTTACTTTTGGCTCCATTAAATTTTTATTTTGGCTCCACTACAAAAATTTGGACTTTGGCTCAATTAAAATATTTTTGCCTCCATTGAGAAAATTAAGATTTTGGCTCCACTAAAATTGGGTGCATTAAAAAAATTAGGATTTTGCCTCCATTAAATTTTTTTTGGCTTTGAGTAAAAATTTGTACAAAATTAGGTTTTGGCTCTATTAATTTTTACTTTGGCTCCATTAAAATTTGTTTTTGGCTCCATTGAAAAAATTTGGATTTTATCTCAATTGAAATTTTTTTGCCTCCATTGAAAAAATTAAGATTTTGCCTCCATTAAATTTTTTTTGGCTTTGAGTAAAAATTTGTACAAAATTAGGTTTTGGCTCTATTAATTTTTATTTTGGCTCCATTGAAAAAATTTGGATTTTATCTCAATTGAAATTCTTTTGCCTCCATTGAAAAAATTAAGATTTTGGCTCCATTGAAATTTGGTGCATTAAAAAAAATTAGGATTTTGCCTCCATTAAATTTTTTTGGCTTAAATCGTGAAAAATTTGTATAAATTGATTTTCACAAACAATTAACATTTTAGCTCCTTTAAAAAAAATTTCAATTTTGATGTCTATAGCCACAAATTTAAGTGTGTAACTATAACAATGAGTGACAAATTTATGTCATTGAAGGTATAAGACACCTATACCAACAACAACTAATTTATCTGTGGGGATAGTTTGTCTATACCTACAGTTTTTAATGTTGTCGTTATAAAGCTCTGTAGGTATATGTCTATTTTCTTGTAGTGTTTGAAATTCCTAAATAGAGTTGGAGACTGTGTTAACAATGTGATTGTTAGATGAAAATATAGTAGAAATAATTTTGTTGATAATAGTATGAAAAACAAAAATCTTGCCTTCAAATTGACCATGGTTTATGCAATATCAAATAATATCAAAAGTAAATATTATGTTGGCTAAAATAACATCTCTACATTGATGTGACCAACCTTTGTCTCATATGATCAAGAGATTTTGAACCCAACTAATAACAATTTTAGAGTGAAAAATAAAGTTTATTAACAAACCATATCCTAGTAGCAAAAGAGCGGAATAAAAAGAAATGAGTGATAGTCTCTATTTCACATTTATAGAGCTCACATCTTGATTTTTTTGATAATCTCAAGAGATTAAATTATCATCACTAGAAATCTTATTATGTAACAATCTCGAAAACCTGAACAACTTGAAAGGAATAATGCTATTATGCCACATAGCTTTAGCCCAATGGATTTGTTGTCTTTAAAGGTTTGATGAAAAGATCAGCTTAAAAACCCAAAGTTGTTTAGTCTTCAAACCAATTGATCATCACATTTAAAATTAGGAATATTCGCCTTGGATAACAAGGCAGCCAATTGAGCATAAGTATGTAAGAGAATAGAAGGTACTTTCTAATGTCCATCTTGAATGAAATGATTTATTGTGGCGTGAAGAAAAGATTGTTCGTCCTCGTCAATATTAAAAATAAGATTCAAAGAATCGTCCAACCAAGTATCAATCTAGAAGTTATGATTGTCCCCCTTGTCAATTTGTTATTTGTTGTTTTGGTATATAGTAGTTAGCTTAGCTTTAAGTGCAGTACATATGGGCGACCCAATGTGATATATAATTTGTTCATGTCTGCGAAAGACCCACCCTCTAAAAAGAATAACCCAATGTTGATTGGAAGTAACTAAGTTCTAATCAAATTTAATAATAGCGACAATATTAATTTCTCTCAAATACCTTATTCCAAGTTCCCTTGGTTAAGAGGGTGAAAATTTTTATGTTAGACAATAGTAACCAATTTTTTATTCTCAATATCATTAGATCAAATGAAATTCCTAATCCATTTATCTACCTCCTTGAGAAGAGAAGTTTGCCAATGATAAATATAAATGAGTTGATTTATTGTTATATGAATGAGTTTATTGACTTATTTTTCTCATCTTTGTGTTTAATATTTTTTATTGTTTGTTCAACTTTTAACTGTTTTACGATTTTAATTTTAAAAACGGTTTTGGACTTTGGGAATGATTGTGATTAGAAATTCATGATATTGTAGTCTAAAGTTAGATGCATGTCATGAAGTCAATTAAATTATTTGTAGAGGCAATAGTTTAATAATAGAATTCCTGTACTTTAAAGATTAAATTTACAAAGGAACTAAGGATTACTTTGAAATTAAAGGTCATGCCACTAAGGAATTAGAGCAATAATAATAAAAAAAAATCGATAGTAATTCAATAAAGAATTGAGTAACTAGAATTAAATTAGAAATTAAGGTTGTATTCAAAGTAAAGTTCATCCTTGACATTTTTTTTTATTATAAAAGTTCAATATTATTACTGTTGTCAGTATAAAAAATTAGTTCAATCATTTCAGAAATTTATTGTTCAATTTTTGTAATTAAACGTAATTCGATAACATCCAATCCTTGAATTCAACACTTAGTAATACCGCATTAATTATTAGTTGCAACGATTCAACATATTTACTAAAAAGCTATCAATGACCAATCTCACCCCAATACTCTTGATAAAAATAAGTACCAAAACCATCTAGTCATGGGGCATTTTCATGATTCATCCCAAAAACTTCATTTCCAACTTCTCCAAAGCAAGGTAAATTAATAGGCATAAAATTCATAGAATTATTCTTAGGATGGATGATTGTGTCTTCAATTAAATCATTATCCATACAACTATTGTTAGAATTGAAGATTTCTTACAAATTTGACTTTTATATTCGAAATATTATGAATCAAAATATCATTATTAGTAATGTTAGAAATAGCCTTAGAGGTATATTTGATTTTAACAGTTTTATGAAAGAAAGCCATGCTTCTATCACCATCTGAATGCCAATTAATATGAATTTTTTATGTCAATATTGTTCTTCTCAATTAAGAACTTCATTCATTTTTATTTATATTTGTTGCTCTTTTTTCAATAAATAATTCGAGAAATCAAGAGAATCAATAGTATTTTAAATGTTATCTAGTTTTTTTAGCCTTATTTTGTTTTTAATTGAATCCAAAGAGATTATTTATGAGTAATAGGTTCAAGAAAAAATCATGATGTACTTTTACATCTCCCAATTCTTTATTTTTCACGTAATTTTTATTTTTAACTTTTGACAAAATTACTTTGCACATTACTTATTTTCTCAATTTCCATGATTATTTTTGACGCGATATGCGATACTATTATTAATTATATTTGTCAAAATAAAATACTACAAGAAATATTATAGATTTAGTCAAAAAGAAATATTTAAATGGAGGTTTATTAAATTTATATCATTTGAAGGGACCAAGTGCCAATTTTTTCAAATTGTTAGATGTATATATGTGTTTGAATATTTTTAATATATGAGTTAATATATTTGAAAGTGAAATCTAACTTGTTAGAACAATATTTGGGATCTGCAATTACGTGTTCGGTCTCAATTGTTGAGACCTACGTCATGGACAAGCAAACAAGATTAATCTACTATGAATGATTGAACTTTACAAGATTAAAGCCTTCTCAAGATTGATCTCCTAATATTTTTTACTATTTATGAACTAGAAATACTAGCCTTTCTCTCAATCTTTCTTTCTCCCTTTAATCTTCTCTCTATGATTTTCTATGAATCATGAATTGCATGTGTCTCTCTTAGTTTTCCAGCTCTCACTATTGCAACAACAACTTACTAATACATTTACAACTATAGTATTTAAAGACATTTCCTTAACTAACTATAACCATATTGTTATAACTAACTTGACAAAAGGTAGTTATAACAATCTCAAGCATAACTAACTAATTATAATTTGAGGCACACATTCACAATTCTTCATCTTGACTCAATATCAAAATAATTCAATCATTAATCTTGCTGCCCTTGCTTTATCTTTACTCTTTGTCGAAGCCAACTATATCCAAGCAATGCTTGAACTTAGCTTGTGAAAGTGATTTGGTGAATGCGTCAGCTGGGTTGTCCTCGGTTGCAATCTTCTCAACTGAAATCTGCTTTGAATCGATCACGTCCCTTATAAAGTGATACTTTACATCAATATGTTTAGATTTATTATGATACACTTGATGCTTGGATAAGTGTATATCACTTTGACTATCACAATAAATTGAAACACAATTTTGATTTATTCCTAGTTCACCAACAATTCCTTTCATCCACAAAGCTTCTTTAACACCTTCAGTAAGTGCAATGAATTCAGTTTGAGTTGTAGAAAGTGTTACCACTGATTGTGTAATTGCTCTCCAACTTACAACAGTCCCATATAGAGTGAAAACATAACCATAAATTGATTTTCTAGTGTCTATGTTTCCAGCATAATTCGAGTCCATATATCCTTTGATTGGTTCCTTGTCATGATGAGTCTTTTTGAATTTTAAACCTGCTGTTAGTGAGCCATTTAAGTACCTCATAATCCTCTTAAGTGTTTTCCAATGCATTGCTCCTAGATCTGTCATAAATCTACTAACAACATTTACAACATACGCCAAATCTGGCCTGCTACATATCATTCCATACATTATGCTGCCAACTCCACTAGCATAAGGAATGGTACTCATTCTTTGTTTTTCCACATTAGTTTTAGGTGAATCTTGCATAAACAATTTGTAATTTTTTCCTAGAGGAGTAGTAACTTGTCTTGCCTCATGCATTCTATATTTAATGACAACTTTCTTCAAGTAGACAGTTTGAGAAAGAAATAATTCCCCATTCATTATATTTCTTTTTATATCCATTCCTAAGATCCTCTTGGCTTCTCCAAGTTCTTTCATTTCAAATTCATTTCTAAGATCAACTTTGAGCCTTTTAATCTGGTCTTTACTTGAGCTTGCAAGGAGAATATCATCCACATAGAGTAATTGGTAAGTTGGAGAACATTCTTGACTTTTATGAAAAACTGGAGAATGTTCTTGAGCTAAAGAACGTTCTTGAATTTCCTTTTTCCGAATGTAAACGTTGCTGTGAAAACTACATCTTTGGAAACCAATTCTTATCATGAAATCATCAAACTTCTTGTACCATTGTCTAGGACTTTGCTTCAGGCCATACAATGATTTTTTAAGAAGACAAACCTTGTTTCGGCGTTTAGCAAATCCTTCAGGTTGCTGCATATAAATGGTTTCTTCCAAATCACCATTTAGAAATGCAGTTTTGACATCCAACTGCTATAATTCCAAGTCTTGTTGAGTTACAATTGAAAGTAGAATTCTGATTGAACAATGTTTTACAACCGGTGCAAATACTTCATTGAAATCAATTTCTTCAAGCTGAGAAAATCCCTTTGCAACTAATCTTGCTTTGAACCTTATCTTCTCTTTACCTTGAATGCCTTCCTTTCTCTTGAACATCCATTTTGATCCAATTACCCTTTGACTCTTAGGTATGTCAACCAAAATCCAAGTTTGATTCTTTTCTAATTATTGCATTTCTTCGTTCATAATTGTCATCCAAGCTTCTTTGTCCTCACTATTAATGGCTTCCTTGTAGTTGTTTGGTTCATCTCTTTGAAGATCTTCAACAACACTTAGCGGATAACAAATTAAATCTGCTTCACCATATCTGGTTGGAGGCTTGATACTCCTTCTTTCTCGTAATTTGCCAAACTTGTTTTTGTTGCAACATTATCATCAAGTGATGCATCAATTATGTCTTCATGATTAATTCCTTGATCTTCAAGCGACTCCACCTCAATTTGAACACTCTTATCATTATTGTTTGAAGCACTTTTAAATGAAGATCGTTCTTCGTTTCCGCAGTTCTGAAACGAAGATCGTTCTGCGTTTCTGCACTATTCTTCATTCCTGCAATTCTAAAACGAAGATTGTTATGCGTTTCTGTCATGTTCTTCATTTCTGCAATTCTGTAATGAAGATCGTTCTGCGTTTCTGCAGAATTGAAACGAAGATCGTTTTGCGTTTCTGCAGATCTAAAACGAAGAGTGATCTTTGTCAATCATGAGCATTCTTGTTTCATCAAACACTACATCTCTTGATGTGATGCACTTAGGTAAACCTTGGTCAATTCTCCACAACTTGTAACCTTTTATTCCTTTAGGATAACAACCAATGAAAACACATTTAATTGCTCTAGGATCCAATTTATCTTGCCTTGTGTGAGAAAATGCCAAAGAACCAAATACCTTCAAATTTGAGTAATCAGCTGGTTTTCCATTCCACATCTCAATTGGTGTCTTAAATCCAATAGCTAATGAGAGACATCTATTTATCAAATACACTGCTGTAACTGTAGCTTCTCCCCAGAATGTTTTAGGCAGTCCTGCACTCAAGATCATACATCTAACCCTTTCTAAGATTGTTCTATTCATCCTTTCAGCAATGCCATTTTGTTGAGCTATGCTTGCAACTGTTCTATGTCTTTGAATACCTAAGTCCCTGCAATACTTATTAAACTGCTTTGAAAGATACTCCAGGCTATTGTCAGTTCTTAAACATTTCAGCTTAGTTTTCTTTTGAGTTCCAATTTGCATATGTCATTCTATAAATTTCATAAAAGTGTCACTTTTATTTTTAATGACATATATCCATACTTTCCTAGAATAATCATCAATTATGGTTAAGTAAGAACAACCAGCATGAGTTTTTGTACTTGAAGGACCCCAAACATCAGAATGAACGTATTCAAAAGGTCTAGAGGTGATGTGTTGGCCAACACCAAAACTTCCCCTCTTAGACTTTCCTAGAATACAATGATCACCAAATTCCAATTTTTCAATTTTGTCACCTTTAAGCAAATTCTGTTTTGACAACTCAATTAAACCTCTTTCACTTACATGTCTTAACCTCATATGCCATATTCTAGAAGATGAATGCAAATTAGAGCTAGCAATTGAAGCTTGTGCAATTATAGTAGAACTTTCTAAAATATACAAACCATTTGTTTTAATGCCTTTAATAATGATATCATCTTTATTAATAATAGTCATAATACCATTCTTTATGTTTGTGGAATACCCTAAAATATCAAACATACCAACAAAAATTAAATTTCTTTTTAATTCAGGTATGTACCTTACATCATTGAGCAATAATTCCTTGCCATTGAACATTCTAAATCGGATTGTTCCTTTGCCTTGGACTTTACATGTTTTATTGTTTCCAAGAAGAACGACTCCATCATCACGAAGATCTATTGATTCAAAATAATCATTTCTTGGACACATATGAAAAGTACAACCTGAGTCTAATACCCAGTTCTTTTCACCTTCAGAATTTGAAATCATCAACGACTCCGCTGATTCATAACCAACATCAACAAGTGCAACATTTCCTGGATCTTGAGAGTTTCTTGATTCATTTCTTTCAGGGCAATCTTTCTTGAAATGCCCCTTCTTGTGACAATGAAAACACCTATACTTCCCTTCAGATTTTGACATTGAATTGGACCTTTGTTTATTTCCATTTGATCATTTTCTTTCAATTCTTCCTTTGGTCACATTCAGAATTTCTGGATGATTATCATTCTTGAACTCAATTCTTTTATAGCTTTCCTTTGTCCGGATGGAGGCATGATTAGAGCTGTATCTTCATCGTCTAGCTTGACTTCTAAATTCTCTAAATCATCAAGGATCTTGTTAAAATCAGCAAGTTGCATTGTAACTAGTTTCTCTTCATCCATTTTAAAAGAGAACAATTGATGTTTCAAGAAGAGCCTATTTGAAACTGATTTAGTCATGTAGAGAGATTCAAGTTTAAGCCATAAGGCTGCTGCTGTTGGTTCCCTTGCAACCTCCCTCAAAGCTTTGTCTCCAAGACACAAGATGATTGTGCTCTTTGCTTTTTCAATCAGTTCTTCCTTTTCTCGTGCAATCATTGTTGCAGGAAGACCAAATTCCCCCTTCAATGCAATCACCTAGCCATGCTGTACCAGAACAACATGCATCTTTATTTTCCATAGACCAAAGTTGTTTGATCCATTGAACTTCTCAAAGTCGAATTTTGTGGTTCCAACCATTGTTGCTCCTTCCTACAGATGGCGCCAATTGTTAGAACAATATTTGGGATCTACAACTTAGATTAACCAACAAAAAAACCAGAAAAACAAATTGTTGCAGAAAAAAGCAAAACGAAGATCGTTCTCTGTTTTCTGCTGAAAACGAAGATTGATCTTGACAAAACAGAAAACATAAACGAAGATTGATTACCAATCTTGGTTTTCTGCAGTTTTGTTTAAAATGTTTTTACAATCAAATTTAAATGAAATTAAGGAAGGATAAAGGAAGAATAACACAAAAAATTTACGTCTTCGATCTCAATTGTTGAGACCTACGTCATGGGCAAGCAAGTAAGATTAATCCACTATGAATGATTGAACTTTACAAGGTTAAAGCTTTATTAAGATTGATCTCCTAATATTTTTCACTATTTATGAACTAGTAATACTAACCTTTCTCTCAATCTTTGTTTCTCCCTTTAATCTTCTCTCTCTGATTTTCTATGAATCATAAATTGCATGTGCCTCTCTTAGTTTTCCAGCTCTCACTATTACAACAACAACTTACTAATACATTTACAACTATAGTATTTAACGACATTTTCTTAACTAACCATAACCATATTGTTATAACTAACTTGGCCAAAGGTAGTTATAACAATATCAAGCATAACTAACTAATTATGATTTGAGTCACACATTCACATAACTCATGTAACATGTTATCAAAATACGTTTAGTTAGTTTAGTTAATGATGTCAATTTGAAAATTGGACCCATGATCAATAGGAGGATGGATATTGATCAAAGTTATATTGGAATCACATAATCAATATTCCCAAAGTATTACATATATATTAAATTCTATTAAACACCAATGGACCAACAAAATTGAACGAAGATGTGATCAATTTAGACTATATATATTTGAGATGTATGATTTCCTTACGTTATATACATTGCTGATAAACTTAAAAGATGTGACTATGTGTATGTGACGTGGTTCAGAAAATTGTGAGAGAAACAATTTGATAATTACAAATTATTAAGATCTATTAAGCGATAAATATAATCACTTTTTATAACACATCTTGTTTGACATGATTCAATCTAAGATAACCCAATATTTCTTCGACTCTATCTTTCTTTTTGAAGGATTCTACGACTCTATCTAAAAATTATTCTATTTATAGTTATTCTAAATTTTTGTTTATCAATATAAAAAAAATTATATTTTCAGTAAATCATAATTAATTATATTTGTAATTTTAAATATAATCAAAGTAAAATTTAAATATTTAAATTGATTCAACGATTGTGATGAATTGACAGGATAAAATATATTTATGCTATATCTGTACA
>JBBPBT010000899.1:1251917-1267434 GCA_037974875.1 Cicer bijugum | reverse complement strand
CTTATATATATTTTATTTTCATTTGATTAAAAACGTCATCACATTTGAAAGAAAAAAAAAAAAAGCATTATGACATTATTTTGCTCCTTACTTGACAGATAAGATAAGAGATGGGAGTAATGGAAATATAGCCATCGATGAATACCATCGTTATAAGGTACTATATTAAACTCTTACACACAAAAATGCTAAAATATAATAAAGATTCTTATGAAAATATTACTTATTTAATGTAGGAAGATATTAAGATCATGAAGGACATCAACATGGATGCTTATAGATTCTCGATCTCTTGGTCAAGAATATTGCCAAGTAAGAAACAACAAATTAGGACTAGGAAATTAGTTTTTTTTTTTTTTTAATATAGAATTTTTTTAACATCATTTGCTTCTCTTAACAATTCTAAAAAACAAATTGTATTGATTTATATATTTAAATGTTTGATTCATTGACTAATTTCAGATGGAAAGCTTAATGGGGGAGTAAACAAGGAAGGCATAAAATATTATAACAACCTCATTAATGAACTGTTAGCCAAAGGTTAAGAGCTTAATTAGTTTTTTTTTTTTTATAATTTATTTATGTTTTTTTTTCATTCTAAAATACTTTTATTACATATTTGATCATAGGTCTTGAACCCTTTGTGACCCTTTTTCATTGGGACCTTCCTCAAACACTTGAAGAAGAATATGGTGGCTTTTTAAGTCCAAATATAGTGTAACTCACATCTTTTATAACTAAATAGAATAAAATTTAAGCTTAATTGCAGTTTTGCTCTCCCTATTTTAAGTGGATCGCGAAAGTAGTCTCTCTATTTTATTTATCTCCAGTTTTAGTTATTTGATTTAAAATTTGATGTGTTTTTTTTTTATTTAAGTCACAAATATCTCAAGATTTTGTGGTGCAAGAATTGTACCTGAAATCTATTATCATAAATAGTATTTTACGGCTTCAAAAAATGAAATTTCATCAAATTTTGGATCAAAATTCTGTTCGATGACCAAAATTTGAGAAAAATAAAATGGGGGACTACTTTCGCAATTCAACTAAAATATGGGATCAAAACTGCAATTAAACCTAAATTTAATTCATTTGAGCTTATCATATGAACTAAACATCATTTTTACTATCATTATATTCAGGAATGATTTTCAAGATTATGCAGAACTTTGTTTTAAGGAATTTGGTGATCGAGTAAAGTATTGGATCACATTAAATGAACCGTCATCATTTTGCAATCATGGTTATGTTGAAGGAGTGTTAGCACCTGGAAGATGTTCATCTTGGCAAAATCTTAACTGCACTGGTGGTGATTCATCCATTGAACCTTATATAGTTGCTCACAATCAATTACTTGCTCATGCATCTGTTGTCAATGTCTACAAAATTAAATATCAGGTTTTATTTTATTTCTAAAATATTAATTCATAAAGAATATGTTAAAAATATATTGATGAGTTAATTAAAAATTATATTGAGACCTAAACTTTATTTATTTTCCTTGTGAACACAGGTATCTCAAAAGGGTGTGATAGGGATAACACTAGTGTGTCCGTTGGATGATGCCACTCTATGATACACAATTGGATCGTAATGCTGCACAAAGATCAATTGATTTCATTTTTGGATGGTAATTAACTATTTTCACGTATGGAAACTCAACTACATTATTTTAGACATTAACTAACGTTATATAGTGTTGTGATTTTACCAACGGGGTTAGGTTTAGTGGAAGAATTAAGACTCTCACAATCTGGTAAACCTAATTAGTTTCAATCACTATAGGTTGAGATACACATAGTTAGTGATTTTACCAACGGGGTTAGGTTTAGTGGAAGAATTAAGACTCTTACAATCTGGTAAACCTAATTAGTTTCAATCACTATAGGTCGAGATACACATAGTTAGTGTTCGACGCACTTCAAATAGGATTACTTTCGGTGGAAGTAATCTATAAAAATATATTGTTGCGATTTTCATTGTAGGTTTATGGATCCGTTGACAATAGGAGACTATCCAAGCTCCATGAGGTTCTTGGTAGGGAGTCGATTACCAAAATTCTCAAAATATCAAGTGAAGCTTGTTAGAGGGTCATTTGATTTTATTGGATTAAACTATTACACTTCCTATTATGCAACTCATGCACCTGAATTGATTGAAGCCAAACCTAGCTACATCACAGATCCACTCGTTATTGTTACAAGTAAGTGTGTTTTATGATGAGATTTACAATAATATGATAGCACATTTTTATTTAGGTTTAGTTGTAGTTTTAGTCTTTCTATTATTATCAATTCACGAAAATGGTCTCTTCTATTTTAAAAATCGACAATTTGATTTCTTTCTTAAATTTTTGAACTACAAAATATGAAATTGATATATTTTTAATGACGTGATATACAATTCTATAATATAGAATTATCTAGATGCATTAATTAAATTAAAAATATGATAAATTTCTGATGTTAAAAACTAAGTTTTTACTATGGTTTATTCAAATTTTATGGGTGTTAATCATTTTACATTATCGTATCATATTTCATGTTATTTAAAATATTTCGCGTTGTCGTTTTTTAGTTAAAAATCGGAAGGAGGGATACAAATTGTCGATTTTTAAATCTAGGGTCATTGTTTTATATTTATTAATTAACTAGTAGTTTGAAGTTAAAAAAAGTTGTAGTTGATAAATGCATATCTATTATTAATTAATTAGTAGAAGAAAAAATCGAAATAGTTATTCACATATGTCAGATACCAAGACATATATTTAATATATTTAATCAAAGGTTAAAAATTTGAATGTAAAAAATTTGACAAAGTGACAACAAATGTCATTGTTTTATTATATTTAGTAATATAAATATACAATAAAGTGTAGGTATTCAATTGTATAAAATTTTGTTAGCATTATCGAGTATGATGTATTTTTTCTTAACAGATGAGAGGAATGGAGTACCTATTGGCCCAATAGTATGTATGTCTAAATTTTACAATAGACTAATTTTAGAAAAGGAAAATAATAATTATTTCAGTACTACTAATAATCATTTTACAACTGTTATATATAAAATGATAGTATTTTAATTTTTTCTTAGACTTTATTGAAGTTAAAGAAACCAAATGATACACGCAGGCTGCTTCAAAATGGCTATCAATTTATCCAAAGGGAATTCGAGAACTATTACTCTATATTAAAACAAAATACAACAATCCCTTGATCTACATCACTGAAAATGGTAATATCAATACACCATTTAATTTGTTTGATCTACATCACTGAAATTGAGAAAGGGTTTTATCCTAGTTGTTATTTCCTTCTAATATAAAATTTTATGGTAAACAATTATATATATATATAGGTAGGGATGATTTGAATGATCCAACACTTTCTCTCGAGAAAGCCCTTGAAGACACATCAAGGATTGATTACTACTATAGTCATCTTTACTATCTTCAAACTGCGATCAAGTATGTGTTTACTTCTAAATAAAAAGTGTAGTATTATGAAAAAGTTCAACTGAAGACAAAAATTTATAGAAATTTTGTGTAGTTTTCTTTATTCTAATTAATGTAGTTTTTTTTTCGTTCTATAATCACTACAACATTTTTGAGTTGTGGCAACAATAAAAAAGTGTGGCGTAAATTAAAATATATGTGGCCTAAAGATTAGGCAACGGTTTATCAAGTGTGGCGTAGGTGGCCGTGGCCTATTCTTTAAGACAACGGTTTTTTACTTTTGTCCACGAAGTCTAAAAAACCGTTGGTGAATACACTCAAAGAGGCCACGGTTTGTTTGAATGTTTCTGACCACGGTTTTATGAACTAGTTTTGACAACAGTTTATAAATGTTGCATATACAGTTAGGCCACGGTTTTGTGTAAATTATTTATGTTTCAGGCAACACATTTATAACGTTGTCAAAAGAATAGACAACATTTTTTGGTCTAAGACAATAGATTTCGATATTTTAGACAACACATATAAATGTTTCCTTTTTTTAATTAATATAGTGCACGTATGTTTGATATATATGAATTTTATCAGGGATGGTGCAAATGTGAAAGGATACTTTGCATGGTCATTGATGGACAATTTTGAATGGAATTCAGGCTACACAGTGAGATTTGGATTGATCTTCATAGATTATTGTAATGATCTCAAAAGATATCCAAAAATGTCAGCCAATTGGTTTAAGAATTTTTTACAACATAAAATAGTTAAATATAATGATTCACGCTAAGATGAATTTAATTAATTATCATTTGTGATTTACATATATGTCATAAAAAACTGTATGACAGTCCAAATTAATTGATGTGTGTAAATATAATAAGATATGTAATGTTGAACAACTTATCTATCTTTAGTTTTTATTTATGAAAATTTATGAATGATAGAAAAAATGATAAATTATGATTTCCAAATATTTTAAAAGATGTCATATAAATATTTTCTTTTAATGTCATATAAATATTCAACCAACTTTTCTTGTAATATAAATATTTTCTTGTCGGAACATTTTAAAAGATATCCTATAAATATTTTCTTGTGAACTCTACTCGTCGGAACCAATGTTTTCTTGTAATGTGATATAAATATTCAACCAACTTTTGAGATGAAAGATAATTTAGGAAGTTATTTTGCAATACAAAAGTTAAAAAGTATAAAATTTTCGATATTGCATAAATATAATTTTGGTATTTCTATAGCTTGCATCCAATAGCCTACAATTTCTTAGTTTATTTTAATTAGTTTAAGTTTTTAGTTTTGAAATGCATCTTACATTTTATCATTTTATCCATATTACAAAGTTATAACCGTTACAACGTTATAACGGTTACATTACGCGCGTGTTCATTACCTTCCATTGTTCTTGTTTTCGTTTCTTCTTTTACTCCAAATTTTTTTTCCTTAATCCCTATGAAATTTTCATACCTTCAATTTATTCTTATATATGACTAAAACGATTTCGTTTTGGTTACGGTTGAATCAAGCGACAAATTTGTGATTGAAAAACTGGTAACTTTCCAAATCGAACACGAAGTGAATTTCGATGGACTTTGAAGAAGCGCGTGATAATCTACGCGCTATAAGACTCTTGTATAGGCTTCTTGAAGATAACAGTATTGCTTTGCAAGATTCGAATTCAGAGAATGTAAGTGTTTTCGTGATGCATGCTAGTTTTTTGTTACTGTAGATTTTAATTTGCATGTAATTGTTTATTTTTTGTTTGGAATTAAAAAGTTTATTCCTGAATCTGAGTATCTCTATATTTGACACAATATGACTCCGACACGTTGATTACGTTCAATTAATTTATTTTTTCAAATTTTTATAGGTGTCAAAATGTCGGTGTATATGTCGTGTTCGGTGTCAGTATCATATATGTGCTTAATTGATTTGACTTTTGAGTGTTGTTTTGAATTGTGACTTTTTTGTTTTTTCTATCAGGTGGTTGAGAGAGCTCATGTTTTGTTGAAAAATTTACTTGATGCTGCTGTTGAAGTTGTTTTTGAGACTCATTTAAAGGTTGTGCTTCTTACTCTTCATTATTGTACATTAATTCTTTTCCTTTTTTTCTTCTATTTATTGTTTTTATGGTAATGGTATAAAGTCCTCTCCATTCTCCAAATTTGATTTGGATTTTGTTTAGTTGAAAAATCATGAATTGATGCGGTCAAGCAACCTAGTTAGAGTTGATTTTGACTTTGGTAAATCTGAATTAGATTACAAAGTTGAGTCGTCTGATCTAATACAACTGGAGGGTAGCTTCCAATGAGAATATAACTTTTATGTGATTTATATATTTGCATGCTGTTTTAACAGATAATGGCAACACAAGAAGAGAACTCTAAGACATTCACTGAACAAGAAAAACTTGTGACCATGCCACAGTCAAAGTCTTCAATGGCAACCAACATTTCTCAAACTACCGAAAAATTTCAAACTCGCGGTAAAATGAGTTTACGGAAGGATGAGCAGCCTCAACTGGAATTACTATCTAAGAAAGACTTGTCGGATCTGTCGAATATTAGCATCTCTGATATTCGAGGAACGGAAAGTAAAATGCTATGCAGTTTAGGTGAGGAGAACGGTATGATGCAACATAATGTAGTAAAGGAACAAAACCAATGTAATGAGGGTGTTTCACCAAACATAGAGAGTAATCATCATGAACAACAACATGATAATGTGAATGCTTTATATGGTCTTGATGAGCATGAGGAAGAATCGTTACAAATTTTAGACGTGAAAGCTGACGAGTCCAATGAAGAAAATAATATGCTGTT
Source organism: Cicer bijugum (assembly GCA_037974875.1). NCBI lineage: Eukaryota > Viridiplantae > Streptophyta > Magnoliopsida > Fabales > Fabaceae > Cicer > Cicer bijugum. The sequence continues at coordinate 1,261,144 of JBBPBT010000899.1, read as the reverse complement.
GCAAAATGATATTTGTGAAGCTGAATGCAATTCTAGTGCTGCCAGATTTGCTGAATGTCTAGAACAGAAGGGTGATTTCTCTGATGATTTGGTTACTGCAATGAAAAGAATTGAATCTCGCATTTTGGCTTTTCAACTTTGTTCAAAATTGGTCGATTCCAGTAAGAATGGCGCAGTTCGCCATCCTTTGCACAAGGTAGCTAATTCAGGAAGTCCCGAAATACCAAGAGAAGACAATGCTGCAAGAAGGGAGTTGAGTTCTAATAGGTCTCTCTTAGAAGGACACATGATAATGAATCATCAGACAGATAAATCAAGTTCTAAAGTTGAAAAGTTGAGTTCGCAAAATGAAGTCGACGAACCCTTTTTAGCTCGAAGCGAATCATCGAGTCTAAATCAGTTGGCAAATCAGAATTGTGGGTTTCATACTAATACAGAATCTGCAAAGAGTGTCTATATACCAAAACATATTGATACACAGTCGGTATCAAGAGGAGAAGAATTGAGAAGTGGAACTAGAATTCAAACTTCAGCAATAAACATGGCAATGATAGATAGAGTTAAGTCATTGAATAGGTTAGTTAGTAGTAATAGCCACATGGAGAATCAAACTAGTGAGTGTATTCAAGGTTTGAGGGTTCCTTTGAATCAAGATGGTCTTACTAAGAAGCCTTCCAATTTTGCTCATCAAACCAATAAGGAAAGTTTGATCAGAAAAACTCCTGTACCAGGTTGGTCCAAGACTGATCAGAATCAAAATGAAATGAGTTCTGAATCTTCCCATGCACAACAGAAGTTAGTGAGATCAACACCGAATGTTCCACGGAGAGAAAAGCCGCCGTCTCATCAGATGGTGATAAAGCCAACCCTATTGGACCAGAAATCCAGTGAGATTAAGATGAATTCTCATCAACATAGAGACTGGCCAGTTTTGGACAGAACAGGAACTCATAAGACATCTCATGTTGATCTTTCTAAGACCAAAGCTCGAGTTCGACCGCAACTTCATAAACAGGAGGAATCAAGCTCAAGCTCAAGCTCAAACTCTGATTCTTCTTCTCACAGGACATCTCAGCAAGACAGTGTCAATACTAATAGTGAATCTGAGGACTCTTCTTTGTCAGTTGGGACACAAGGTCCCAAATTAGGAAGAATAGTTGATGCATCGGATGAAGGAAGCTCAGAAGAGAGTAGTGATTCATATCTCAATAAAGAAAATGGCCCTTCACATAGAGTTCAAAGTTTAAAATCTTATGAATATCATAGTAAAAGAAATTCTAAGAAAACAATTGGAGGCCTAAAGAAGTTGAAAAATAAGTTGGGACTAATCTTTCACCATCACCACCATCATCATCATCACCATCATGATGATAGTGATAATGGTAACATTCAATCTTATAAAGGTCCAAGACATTCAATGTGGAACCACTTGCAGAATGTTTTCCATCACAAAAGCAACCATGGGATGATAACAAATCAAAAAGATGAGAAAACAAGGAGAGGGGCTGTTACAAAAGTCTTGCCTCACAGAAACCAGGTAGGGCAGTTTCATAGACTTGTGGAAGGGATGTTGAGACACATTCGACATTCGAAAAAACCGACGCCTTCTTCCAAGCATGGTTTGGTGAAAGAGTCTAAAAATGTTGAACATGGACATAGGCAAAAGAAGCGGCATCGCTGGCAAATTATTCCACGGCGACGCCGTGGAGTGAAGTTGAAAAACAAAGGCCTAGTTAAAAAAATGGGGTTCATGAGTCAAAAATCAATTAAGTACTAAGAGCATCTCCAATGTGTGTGTTCTAAATATTGTTCTGAATTATAATATTGAGTTTTATGTTAAATTATGTACCACATGTAATAATAATATCTACGATAGAACATGTTCTTGCAGTATTCTTGAATGGCAACTAGGTGATTCTCCCAATTCGGTTAATGATAGCTTGGTGAATCTGATTTTATTCTGTTGACTTAAAGCAGTGTAGTTTCATTGCTTACATTAAATTAAAGCAGTGTAGTTTAGATATTTAAATGTATATTGAACTGAGTATTTGAAGTTGTTGAAATGTTTCTCTCAAATCAGTGTTGATTGTTGAATAGTTAACTTCAATTCCAAATGTTTTGTGCTTTTATATTTTGTTTCATATAAAAGTAGAGAAGTGTTAATCAGACTACTCATTTTCTTGTTGTCGTTTTTCTACTCAGTTTTTAAATAGATTTTTCCCTCTTTTAATTTCTTGAATCCCTAATTTCTTTTATCTTTCTTCGATAAAATTTTAAATTGGATATATTAGCATTTTAATTTACAAACATTCAAACTATTTTTAATATTAACAGAGTGATCATAATCATTAATATTTTCGTTTCAAAATCGAAATTCAAAATTTATAACAATTCAGTTACAAAATATTAATTATCAAACAATTATAAGTATATATCAAATACAAATAATTGCAAATGAATTATTTTAATTTCATGTCAATTAATACTGTTGAAGTTGTGGGATTTTAGAGAAAAAGAGGAGAGAAAATAATAAGGGTTTGAATATTATTGATAATAGCTTAATGCTGAATGGATTACAATAGACTCAATACTAATCTCTATTTATAGAGAAACATAGACTAAATCCTAAATTAGGAATAAATCATAATAATAATGAGAGATATTCTAAGATTCTCTATGATTATAAATTGATCATAGAAAATAACTCAAGATACTCTAATATAATATAAAAGATATTATAAAATATTTTCTAATATTCTAACACTCCCCCTCAAGCTAAAGCTTACTAAGTTTTAGCTTGTTACAAGAAAACAATATTTTGCTCCGTAAAATAGTTAAAAAAGATGGAAAGGCAACTCAGGGATGCAGGTGAAGTCGGAGAGAATTGCTATAAATACAGCAAAGCCAGATTGCCGGAATGATCATCAGCATGAGAGAAATTCATGGCAAGCAGTTGAACAAAGCAAGGTCCGTCCTTCTAAAAAACTGCATTTGGAAGCTTCAAACCAATAATAGTGGAGACTCAAAATATTTAAACTCGAATCTGCTTCAAGGAGAGAGAGGCGTGCTTCAAGAAGATAAAGGCAAGGCCAGTGCATCTGGGAGAAATTGCCAAGATAAAGTAAGTCATGAAGATAAAAGATACCGTTAGAATAACCACCAACGGAAGAAGTCATCACTAATATAATTCATATGTGGGAAGAGAGACACCACCATAATGATCGTTGGTGGGAATAAAAGCCACTATTAGAATCTATTAGTAAGAACTAAATTGCATGACAAACACCAAAGAAGAAGCAGCACAACTCTAACGAAACGAAGCCATGATCGATCATCAAAGTAAGAAAATGCGTCCAAAACAGGAGAGATAACGGCTGTTTGAACAATGACACATATTTTCGTTGATCAAAAATTGGAGAGTAAGGGCATATTTGGAACCATCGAAGAAAGAATAATCGTGCACCAAGAAGAATCCCATGAATTGTAAATATTTCAAACATGTAAGCTAAGAGCCCACTCATAAGGGCTGCAACAGCTGCCATGGCAAAGGTTGAAGAGTTTCCTCCACCAAAAATCTGATCCCACATTCCACTTTCCAAGGACACCACAATCTGTGGGACCACTATTCCCAGAATCAGAATCAGGACACCCACGGTCCAAGTTGGAAACATACAACTTTGTGTCGGCTTGTACTCCTTGAATTCCTACAACTCTGTGGCACACATCTTTTCTAGGGTTTCGACCAAAGTTTTTTTTTTTTTTTTGCGCAGTGAACAGTGCAGCAACTGAAAAATAAACGAAAAGCTACAAAGAATGGGTAAATCGGAATTGGGACACAGTTTATTGGAATGTTGGAAAAAAGAAACTATAATTATATTCCCTAATTGTTGGGAACTCGGCAGCGGAATAAAGGTGATATCGTTCAAGGAGGATCGAAATAAGCTCTGATACCATGTTGAAGTTGTGGGATTTTAGAGAAAAAGAGGAGAGAAAATAATAAGGGTTTGAATATTATTGATAATAGCTTAATGCTGAATTGATTACAATAGACTCAATACTAATCTCTATTTATAGAGAAACATAGACTAAATCCTAAATTAGGAATAAATCATAATAATAATGAGAGATATTCTAAGATTCTCTATGATTATAAATTGATCATAGAAAATAACTCAAGATACTCTAATATAATATAAAAGATATTATAAAATATTTTCTAATATTCTAACAAATACTATAAAACAACAAATTAAAAATCAAATACAAATATTTTTTATTCTCTCAATCAATCATTTTAATGATCGATCTTTGTGGTAATTGTGAATTTTTTTATTTTAAATCATATATATTAAAATTTTAATTTACAAACACTCAAACTATTATTAATTTTAATAGAGTAATCTTAATTGTTAACATTTTGGTTTCAAAATCGAACCCAAAATTTATAAGGTTACAAAATATTAATTGTCAAAAAATTATAAGTATACATCACATACGAATAATTGCAAATGAATTACTTTAAATTCATGTCAATTAACACTATAAAATACAAAAATTTAATTTAATTAATTTCGGTAAAATAAAACTGACCAAAATTCAAAGAGACATGACTTTGTCTATCATTTTTAAATATTTATATATTATATATATATATATATATTACCAATATTCAAAGTAGAAAATCAAATTCAATTTTTTTTGTTCTCTCACTTGCTTTACATGACAAAAAACTCCACTTCTCTATAATACAAACTTTACAAAACAAATTCAGATGGACTAAACTTTTCTTGAACATGTTAATGATCAACATATTTTTTGTTCTTTTAGTGAATATTGTGATTCTGATTAATTTGGAGATAAACCTGAGAGAAAGAGCTCTAGTGGCAATGATACGTTTTTAGGTGACAACATAATATCTTGGTCAAGTAAGAGACAAAATACAATTGCAATGTCAACAGTAGAGGTTGAATATATTTCAGCAGTTGAGTGCAGTTCTTAACTACTTTGGATGAAACATCAAATTGAAGACTACAAAATCTTAAATCCAACATTCACAATCTACTACAAGAACACTTATGCCAGTTGTCTAACCAAAAACCATATCTTACATTCTAGAGCTAAACACATATGATCAAACACCACTTCATTAAGGACTTTGTTCAAAAAATGTATTAAACATTCATGTTGTAGTCACTGAACACCAATGAGCTGACATTTTCACCAAACCACTACTTGAAGATAAGTTTAACTTCATCAAGAAAAACCTAAATCTTAACTTCATATGTGACTGATGTTGTGATCACTTCAAAGTAGTTTAGTTTTACACTTGTTATTATATTTTCTTGTATTATGTTATATGTACTTTATTCCCAAAAAAAATGGAAAAAAAAGTAGCGAGACAAAGTTTTACTTTCAAATCTTTTTGTCTGATGACAAAAGGGGGAGAAATATATTTGATAATATGGAGAGAAAATAATACTAAGACTTAGGGGGAGTCAAAGAAAAACAAAGAAAAATTGTTATAAAAAATACAAGTTTTGTCATCATAAAAAATGGGGAGCTTGTTTGAACCAACTTGGTTTTACATTTAGAGTTTTGATGTTAACAAAAGTATTTTATGAAAATAATATATTTGACTTCAGAGAGTTTGAAAGCAGATTCATATAATTGAAAAAAATCTAAAATGAAGATTTAATTCAAATTTATAATTGAAGAAAATCTAAAATAAGATTTGATTCAAATTTATAATGGAAGAAAATCTAAGATAAGATTTGATTCAAATTTATAATTGATGAAAATCTAAAAATAAGATTTAATTCATATTTATAATTGAAGAAAATCTTTGACCAAGTTGAAAAGAAGATACGGTCAAGATTTGAAGAATATTTGATCAACATTTAATAAAGATTTGAAGAATATTTTATTTGAAGAATTTACAAAGTCAGTCTACACAAAATAATAGCATAATCAATATGAAGAATTTACAAACTCAATTTGAACAAGATACAACTTAGAATTAAACAAGGACTAAATTGAAGCCTAAATTTTCACTATAAATAGACACTTAAGGCTGAAAAAGTAAAGCAGAAGAAAAAAAAGTAGAAGAACTCAAGCTCAAAGTTCTCAATTCATCTTATAGTTCAAAGAGAGAAATACTTATTTAGGTTAGAAATATTTTATGGGTGTTCTTTTCTTAGAGTGTGAGGGTTATTATTATTATCAACTTTGTTAGAAGCAACTACTCAAGTTCCAATCTTTTGTATCCAATCCGACAGTGGTTTAGTTCCTTCTTCAATCTGAGGTTGTTAGGAGAAGACTTAGCTTGTAGGGTCAAGGTGGTTAGCTCCTCAAAAGTCTGGGGTTGTTAGGCTATTTAGGAAGACTTGGCTTGTAGGATAAATGTGGTTAGTTCCTCAAAAGTCTAGGGTTGTCAGGCTGTTTGGGACGATGGTTAGTGGATTATAGTCTTCTGAATGAAGAGACTGGATGTAGCCAAGTAAGTGGTAAACCAGAATAAAGCTATGTGTCAAATTATTTATGCTTTCGTTGTTTGCTACTTATGAATCCGAGATTGCTTTTTACCTTAGTAATTCATAAAAATCAACCAACCTTTATCAAATTAGCAAAAAGTTATCAACTTTAGCAAACACAATTCAACCCCCTTTCTCGTTTTTGCCCCTTCAACTTTCCTTCATTAAAGTTAAGGGATCTTTGTCCATGTTCGATTTGAATTAGCATATATTTAATTTAAAAAATAAAGATATCACAATCGTATAGAAATTAACAATTGATTAAATACTACATCAATCAATCAAATTTGTAGAAAACAAATAAAATCTAATTTCTATTATTCAAAAGTATATGTGATTGAGAGATACAAATAGTTTCATGTTTTCTCAAGTCAAAAGTATTTGTGATTAGAGAGTGAAAGTCAACAGACAAAAAAAAAAGTGAAAGTGTCATGCAAAGAGCTTTTCAATTAATACAAATTTCCTCTATAATAACTTCTTATTTTTTATTTCAATATTATAAAAATTTGATCATATACAATATTGTAGAAATTCTACACCTGGGTTGGTCTATATATATTTTCAGATAATCTATCCGCCAAATAGATATACATATGTCCCATAGCTCCAGTGCGATAGCCACTTTTATATCTAGATTCCATTGTCACAATTTCACCATCTTTAATCTTGATTGAACCTGGTTCTGGATAACACGTAGACATTCCCACCACGTAACCTTTTTCATTACCAGGTTCCTCTCCATTTCCATATGTCGGGTTTGAAGTACACAAAACCCTCCCATCCTAAATTCATGAAAATATTATCATTAGAAGTGAGGATGATTTAAATTATAGACTTCTTAGAATAATATAGAAAAGTAAAATTTATCACTAAAGGAACATGGCAAACACACTACAATTATTTTTTATATAAAATACAAGCACACAAATAATTTAATAAGACATGCATATTGATATAATAATAAAGATTATGATTATATGTAACACAATAGCATTTTTAACAGGTTAGTATCCGTCTTCACATTAATATAATAGAACAAATATTACCTGTCCATATATAGTTCCGTTAATGGCACCTGTATGCATATGTGCAGTGCCGTAAATGAGATAACCGCCTTTTTCCATTGGGATGTTTGCTTTCTGAATATGAGGAGAGGAATGCTTTATACCATGATTACTTGGTGGAATAGTATACTCTGCCTGTAACCATCAAATTGAAAGAACAAAAAAGTAATATTACATATTATGTTTTGAAATTTAATTTAATATTCATTGAAATTTGAAACCAATTGAAATTTACCTGGCAATCATGGATTACTAGAGAACCATTTTTTTTTACTCGATCAGTTGCATCAAGTATATAAAATCTAACAGGAATTTGATGTTGGTCCCAATCAACCCATGTTATTTTGTATCTAATGGCAAGCTTTCTCCTAGGTGCTTCAAAACCTTTTTTCAATTTGCATTGTAATTCATCCTTGCAACAAAATAATCCTCCTTTATAATTTGGGGATAATGGTTTTCCATCGACGCCAAATGTGTCATTATAAAAATTCTTTGGCAAATTAATAAAATGGTTACACCTACATTCTGAGCAACTCTTCTTATCTTTTGTACCACGTGTATCAATTACCATGAAATTGAGGAGCCACTTTTCTTGGTATCCAATTGGAATATTTTTAGGATCACCAAGTTCTACAGCATAAGGATTTGGAAGTTTTGAAATCGTTCCTCGTGATTCACCTCCCAAGCCCCAATAAGCTGGAAGAATATAACTATTACATGTTCCTTGATTTCTAATGTAAATAGCACCTTCCATAGGATCATGAGGAATTGGTGAAGTAGTATTCCATACTTTGGATTGGTATTTAATTGCAAACCAATGATGTAGGTATGCTTCATATAATGGTACGGAATTTCCTTCTTCGTCAACTATTTCACTATCAAAGCTTTTTACTCCAATATGACCCTTTGGAAATTCCATATCTAAAAAAGTTTTCGCTGCAACTGTTCCAGGTCCCACTTCAAATTTTTTAGAAATAAAAGTAGCAGTCTTTAGGTTGTCATTAATTTCATATTCAGCCCCTAAATAAATTGCACTTGTTGTAGTTGATAGCAATACCATCATTGATGATAAAAATATTGACGCTTTACATATAACAAATCTCATTGTGAAGATTTTGTCTTTGCTCTGGTAATGATATTTTCTGCATATGAATTTTGATTTTGGCGCTTTTTATATAGAAAGGTTCATCAATTTCACTCGTGTGATTAGGTGTCAATTAAAGAATGACGTTGATTGTCTATTTATATTAGGTGGGTAAGGTGTATTTAGTTTATAAGTTATTTCAGTAATTTTTGTGGTTATTATTGTTGAGTTGTTTTGATATAAAAAAATTCGAAAAAGAGTTGTTATGATAATTAGTTAGTTTAAAAAAAATGTGTTATTTTAACATCAAAATATCGACATCATATGTGTTTATTTCTATTTTTCTCTTATTTTTTATCGTCTGCAAAAAACACCGTATTTGACATCAAAATTTTGATTTCAAATTACTATGTTTCTAAAAAAAAAAAGGTAGTTTCGCCAACTATATAACAATATTTATACAAATTTTCATAAATTACTTTTCTTTTTACAAAAATATTCTAACATTATCATACCTTTAAATAATGGATTTATATATATATATTTTAA
>JBBPBT010000899.1:1222335-1246083 GCA_037974875.1 Cicer bijugum | reverse complement strand
GTTGTTTTACTTAAAAGACTAAAGTGATAATAAATAATAATATATAGAGATCTGGTTGTTATTAACTAAAAAATATAAGAATTAAAACTAGATGGCTATTATATTACTTAGTCTTTTATTTATTTATGTAATTTTAGTTTAATTATTTGACAGTTTTAATTCATTACTCTTGTTATTTGGGAGTTAGTTATCTTTAATTAAAATTTTTGTTAGAATCTAATTGAGTTTTTTTTTTCATCTAGATATTGATATAAAAAAAAAATTATTTACCTTTCATTATCTTGTATCTTTTACATTATTAATTGAATACAAATTGAGCATTATTCAGCTTACTCAACTTCTCCTCCATATTAATATGATATTAGTAACAATTCTCTGATTCTCTTTCATTTCGTCTCGTTCCTTTCTTCCACTTCTGAAAAATCCTTCTTGGTTCATCGCAACTCTATGGCTCATGACACTACTCTCTATTATGATTTTGCAACAAATGCATCAAATCCCTATTATTTTCACCATAATGAAACCCTTCTTTGGTGATTGTAACCTCATTGTTGGATAACAAAAATTACTTTTCATGGTCGCGCGCAATGAAAGTGGCATTGATCTCCAAGAAAAAATTGAAGTTTGTCAATGGCTTTTTTCCTCAACCTGCATCAACAAATCTTCAACATGATCAATGGATTAGGTGCAACGACATGGTCCTCTCTTGGTTGCAACGATCAATTTCGGAAACCATCAACAATTCTATCATGCGAATTGACAATGGTATGCCAAGTTGTTTGATTAATTGTTATCTTGTGGCTATAAACAATCTAACTTTAATTCTTATCTTTTCATAATGGTTCATAACTCTAATTCAAATATTTACTTATCTATTTTGACAAAATAGTCCTTGAAGGGAATGATTAAAATGAAATCAATTATGTAAAAATCTATTTTGAAAACAATTTTAAAATAACAAATTTGGAAAAATTGAGGTATTTTTTTGGTTTAGAAATTGTCCAATCAAATAAAGTCATTTCATAAATAAAATAAAATACACTCTTGACGTTTTAGAGGATAATGAAACTCTTGCTAGTAAACCATTATCCACTCCATATGATCGCTCCTTGATAGTGATGACAATTACACTCATAATTAGTGGGTACCCGCAAAAAAAACTCATAATGGGTAGGGTAAAAACCCGTATAATGGGTATGGGTATTTATCCACAAAATTAAGCGGGTATGGATGCGAGTATGGGTACTATAGTACCCACCCCACTCCGCACCCGCACTTATATAAATATATTATTTATTTATTTAGTTATTTATTTATTTATTTATTTATTATATTAGTGTTTAGTTTAATTAATTGTTTTCTTTTATATTTTCACATCTATTAATATCATTGGACCATTACAATATTTATAATTGAAATATAAACGTTTGCAATTTTTTTAAGAATCTGATTATGATAAATAGGTAAATAATTGTGATTTTATAACTAATAATTATATCTTATTAATCGTGGCTTAATAATTATACTTGCAACTTTATATCAATTATCTCAGATAATATTGTCGTATGACTTGCAAGTTGCAACTTCACAAAATATTATTATGGATATTTAAATATGTATTGTCACGAGTGTTCATTTAAAATGTTTTGAGTTAAAAAATATTTTGATTTATAATATTTTATGATTGAATTTAAGATATTTGAATAATTTTTAAATTTAATCACAATAATATTATTTATTTATCAATTTTTTTTAGTTAAAGTATGAGTAACGGGTATGGGTACGGGTACTTAAAGTACTTAGAGGGTAAGGGTACGAGTATTAAAGTTGATACCCAAGAGGGTACAGGCATGGGTACGAGTATTTTTTTAAATCGCAAGTATGGGGACGAGTACTATAGTACCCTACCCAATGTCATCCCTATTCCTTGAAGCTTTGCACTAATGGCTCTCGTCCTTTTGAAGATTAATAGGAAAACTTATTTATCTTACTACTACTCAATTTGACATATCATTATTTGTTGTTCAACAGTTTAATCAATATGTGTTTAAGCCTAATCAAATTTATTATAAAAGCAACATTTAAAGTTCTACATTATTCTGCAAAAGAATTGTTTTATTTTGTTTTGTCTAAAATTAATTTTTTTGGTTTTGCAGATTCTGACTGGGCTACTTGCCCCATCACTCATAGATCAATCACATGTATTTGTGTCTTCTTAGGATATTCTCTCATCTCTTGAAAGTCGAAGAAGCAAGCAACGATGTCTAGATCAAGTTTTGAAGTTGAATATAGGGTGTTAGCTAGCCTAACATGTGAGTTGTAGTGGCTGGATTTTCTGCTCCAAGACTTCAGTATCACACTTCCAACACCTACTTCCATCTTTTGTGACAATAAGTCAACCATTTACTTGGCACACAACCATACCTTTCACAAAAGAATGAAACACATTGAAATTGTCTGCCACTTAATTAGATAGAAGATCAATCTTGAACTTGTCAAGCTTTTTTCTGTACTTTCCACTGCCCAAATTGCAGAGATTCTTACTAAACCACTGCTCAAGACCTTTCTTTGTTAGGCTAGTTTCCAAGCTTGAACTATTAGATATCCACGATTCAGTTTGTGGTGGAGTATTACAACTAGATGACTTTAACATTTCTTTAGTCTTTTTTGTTGTTGTAGTTGTAATTTTAGTTTAGTCATTTAGCCGTTTCAGTTTAACTAAGTGTCTTTGTTATTTGGGAGTTGGATATTTTTTATGAGGATTTTTGTTAGAGTCTAGTGGAGTTTGTTTTCCTTTCTAAATATTGATATAAAAAAAAGTTATTTACCTTTCACCATCTTGTATATTTCACATTATTGATTGAATAAAGATGAAGCACTATCGAGTTTCCTCAACTTCTCCAAATTAATAATAAAGACCAATATGAGAATGTTTATATCTAAAATTTAAGAGAAAGACAAATGAAATTACATTTTATAGAATTAAGTTGCATAAAAAAAATAATTAGATATGCATTTAACATATTCATAAGTAACAAAATTTATAGAATTTAATAGTTTACTCCCAAAATAATTATATTTGATTTTGATTATTTTTTATACACACTCTATTTTGAATGATTCTCCTTGTAAGTAAAATAATATATGGTCCAAAAACATACACTTGAATTGAATGACACAAAACTATTTTTATTTATGATGTTTATTTTCAAATGAAAAAGATCGTAAAAAAATTATAAATAAAAAAAATTATAAAAAAATATGGATTAGTTGCTCAACATGCAACTCGTCTAAGACCGATTTAAATAATATTTTATCAAATCAATAAAAAGAATAATTTTTTTTCCCGAAAAATGCACAACCTATTTTAAATAATATTTTATCAAATAAATATTAAAATAAATTTTTTATCCAAAAAGTCCGCAACCTAACGGGCGACCCTAAATGGACCTGTAGCCCTTTTTGACACGCTAGTAAAATCATGGATTACCCATTTCAGGCCCGCCCGGGCTTAAGCCTAAAGCCTACATAGCCCGGGTCATTTCAGCTTCCTTCCTTCCTCACGAATCGTCGGTCTTCTTCGGCGGCTGAAGTTTCTCATTTCACCGCCATTGTCGCCACCATTCAGCTTCACCTTGTTCGGTACAATTGCAGAACCAAGGTATCACATTCTCTTCGCAATTCCGTTTTTTCAGCTGTAATAATGCTTATATATGTGCTTCAATCATTAGGTTTTTTCTCTTAAAATTTCAATTTCAATTTTGTTGACTTGATTTTAAGATGTAATAAATAATAGAGGACTTTACTGTGATTTTAAATATATTGATTCTCGAATGAATCTTTGAAACTTGAAAAAGATGAATAGTGAGATAGCGTATTATTCCAAAGTTTCAATTTATGAATTTTTGTGAGAAAAAATTAGGAGTTGTGAATTTTGGTTTTGGTTCTGAGAAAAAATAACATTTGTAGTTATAAAATTTGAACTGAACAACTGTCTTCAATCTTGTGTCTTAGCCTATTCCCATCGCGATTTCATCAAATTTGTTTTGGAGCTTCGATGAAATCGCGATGAGAACAGACTAAGACGCAAGATTGAAGACTCAAACTTAGAACCAAGCATATGCTTAAACTGAAAAACTAGTGAAATGGATCCTCTGTGAGGTTATAGCTATTGATGAAAAAAACTGAAATTATTACTATAAAATGCAAGCTCTTGGATAACAAAATCTTAAACTATCTTTGCTTTGTATGTGTCACACCTTTAAGGACTAATTGCTCTAAAAAAGTGTATCTTGCACATATATTTAAACTATGGTCTTGATTAATGATGCATTTGATGGAACTATATCATGCAAATTTTTGTATGGTGTTTAGGCTGTGGGGAAAATGTGTTTCACAGTTGATGGCCTATTGCATATATTTCCATATGCAGGATTTTTTTTTCCTTTTTTTTTCTTTCATGTTGCGCCTACTAGACTCAAACTTTCTGTTTGAAGAATCTAGGTCCAACACATTGTGTCTTGTTATCTTATTTTGGATAATTTGCGGTTAGTTATATCGTGTTGTCTCTTTGGTGTTGGATTGCGTATCTGACTGTTGCATTTGTGACTTTAAGTGTTTCGTTAAGATTGAATATATATATATATATTCTTGTGGCTGCGCGTGTGTGCGAGTGCGAACGTAAATACCCAGAAACTTTATTTTTGTTGGCTTACTATTACTCTCTTTTATAATTCATTAAGATTGTGCCTTTCTTACAGGATTCGGAAACACTTCTACCTCATGTATGCAAAAGAATATACATCTCTGTCTCTTCTCTTTTTCGAAATATAAGATCTCTTGATTTGAATATAACAACAGTACTTGTCATTTAAGTATAACCGATGTTTGTTAACTCTGTCCCAATTTGAAATTCTGGATCGGTTTACTTTGCTCAGTTCAGTTGATATTTTTCCACAGGAGAAAATGACATATGAAATTACAACGAGCAGTGAGATAGATAATGAATTTGACGAATTTAACAGTTCAAAGCGACCAAAAATGACATCTAAAGTATGGGAAGAAATGCAGCGCATTCAAACAACTGACGGTAGTAAAGTTCTATGCAAATACTGTGGAAAACTGTTACAAGATAACTGTGGAACTTCTCATTTGAAGCGGCATTTAGTCATATGCCCCAAGCGTCCGAAACCAGTGGGTGTTATTACTCAAGATTCAATGTCTTCACAATATCTCCGAGGTACCTATAGTGCCAAAGGTTAGTGCCGCCCCCAAATTCATTCTATCTCCATTTTTCTTTACTCAATTAGCTGCCATATAGCTTTATCGAGTTATGTTCTCTGTCGTGAATGAACTGAAACAAAGATCAAACCAATTAGCAGTTGAAAATATTTAAAAAATTGGGATTGACATAGTTTCTTTTATGGTTGTAGGCTTCGAGCTTTGCTTGCAAGTATAGTTCATCACATGCACATTAGTCTCTTTAATTTTGGTCTACTTTTACTCACCTACATCCGTTAGGAGTCATTTTAGTGGTAAGAGTTTGACTCGATAACTTTAAGAACATAGTTCAAATCTCCTGGGAAACAGTTGTAAAATTGCCATTAATAATACTTTATCTCACCTATAAAAACACTATAGTTGAAAAACAAATGCCACATCATATAGTAGCCATAGTAGTGTGAAATTGATAGTGATTTGTGACAGCTTTAATGTTTTCTATATCTATAGTGGTAGAAACTTGATTTCCTGTCCTGTGTTCTGTAATTAAATTTTACATTTCTTACGATTGAAATGTGGCTGTATGTGATTTTTTCATTTGTTCATAGTAAATAAAATTTGGTTACCTTTTCATCACAACTACTAACTTTTTTCTTTGTGTTGAAGAATCTGGATTAAGCAAAGCGCTTATGGTTCGCCCATTAAAGGTCGAACCTCAATCCCAGGTTGTGTGTTTTTCTCAGCCTCCAAATCATCAAGCTTCAACTGTTACTATTGCATCGATTGAAAATGCGGCCAATCCCATTAGAGAACTAAATCCCAAAACCAGTTCCACTATATTATTGCCTAGCATCGAATCTCCCCGTAAACAAGAGGAGCTCCCTCTGGATGATGTAGAAATGAAAGCATTTTATGCTTCTCTAGATGCCGAGGCCTCATTTACGTCAACATCCCAAGATACCACAGTTATTGCTGAATCATTCAACGCTGCGCCTTGTGAAGAAACCAGCAAAGCATTGAAAACAATGCAAGACCTTCTCTCCAAAGAGTTCTCAGTTATATTGCAGACTGAACAGTGTGGTACCATGAAATCTACAGTAGAATACTTTTCCAAGTTGTCAGCAGTCAATGGAATCTCGACGGAAATGAGGTTGTTGATATTAGAAGTTTCTCGAGAATTCACTCGCTGGAGTTGCGACTACAACGATGCTAGTAAGAAAATAGAGTCTGCAAACTCCAACTTTGTGAAAGCCGATAAACTCGAAGAAAGTCTTGAAGCAAACAAGAACGAGTTCAAGGACGTTGTGTCGTTAGAAAATGAGTTGTTCAACCAGCTGACAACTTTGGAGCAAAAAAAGAAAGAGCTAGAAGAGCAAATAGATGCAATCAAAGCTAACATATCTGTGTTTCAATCAGCCAAGATCACGGCTACAAAGAGAAAAAGAGAAGTTTTCGAAGAAGCTAAGACTCTTAAAGCACAAAGAGATGAGTTGAGGGAGCAAGTTCCTCACTTAAAGGAAGAGAGGGAAGTGGCCAAGAAAATGCAAGAAAGTATTCAAGTTGAATGGTCAAAGCTTGGAGAAAAATTTAACAAAAGCTTAAATGGGGTAAATTCTGAAGACCTGGATGCTAAATCTTCCATTCAGACTTGTCAATAAGAAAATTGCATATAACACACTGAAATTCAATTTTAACTAATATCAGATACTTTGATACTAATTCCATGATGTGTTAAAAAGAGCTGTCATATTTACTGTACTGCCATGGTGAGAAAGCAAACATTTCATGAATTGATTTTAATCTCATTTCCTTATACAAAATATTTGTGCAAGCCCTTCCCACTTCATGATTTAATATTGAAAATGGTAAAAATCAAATAAATGATTAGACTTTCGTTCAACCGAGGAAAAAAGAAGGATTTTAATGGTGAAGAGAAGGAGGAGAGATGAGAGAATATAAATTTTAGTTAAATGCATGTGTGGTTCAACTGATAAGAGAGAAAAAAGATAGATTTTATTAAGTACATGTTTGGTTCACAATGAAATGAGAGAGATTTTAAAACTAATTTACCATTTTATCACTATAATCTTACCACATTGGTGATTTTAAAATTATTCATTTCATAATTAAAACCACACATAACGCATAATCACAAATACACCAAATAATATTCTCCATAAACATGTACCAAATATATCTATATAATACTCCAACATGAAAACTCAATAAACTCTGAAACTATAAATTATCAAACACAAATGTTCTAACAAAATATTCATGATTCAAGATTATTAGAGCACTTCCAAAATAGACCAATGTTATATGAAAAGTCAATAAACTATATATAAGTGACTCATTATAGTGCAAATAAAATATTCATAAACATCATGTAGCAATTACAACAGGATTTTTTTGCCGAATATTCTTACAGTATTTCTTGCTGAAACTTTTTTTAAGATAGTAGAAAATAATTTGTTTATATATTATATTTTTACTAAGAGTTTTCAGAAGGATCATTGAGGCATCAAGTTGGAAACATAGTAAACACATGAAAACAAAACAAATACATAAAACAAAAGAAATGCAAACATTAACATAGTAGAAAATAATTTGGCAAATGACATGAAATAAAATGTTGCTGGAAAGAGATTGGCACGTGACAAAAACAGCAGGCCTACAGCACTAAACACCAAAGTAAAAGACAAAGTTCCAACTTAATTAAGAAAGAGCAGCAACAAAATAACTATTTTTTTTTTAATATTTCAATAAAAACAATTTAGGATTTTATCAAAAAAAAAGGATAATCTCAACATAAATTATTATCTTTTTCTTAACATTATTCCTCTCTTTTCCAAATCCTCCTACAATAGAAAAAGCAAAAATTGGGTCTAAGAGAGATTTTATTGTTATCGTTTTTCTCCTTTTAAAAATTAAACCAAACATATATAATTTAATAAAATATTCACCTCCCTTTCATCTAATCTACCTTCAACCGAACCGACCTTAAATAAACTCAATAATACACCTTATAAAAGAGAAAGCATGTTGAAATTCAAAAGAAAAGAAAAAAAGCACTTATTGATAAATATATATATTATTAATTAATTAATTAATTAATTATACAAATTAAATACAATAATTAATTATACTAAATTATTTTTTATTGGCTATATAAATCTTATTTTATGTAATATAATTTTCTCATTATTTAATATATTTTTTTGACTCATTTTACGATTAATTATATCTAAAATTATATCATTAATAATAATTTTTATTGATTTTGATATTATAATAATATTCCTAAAATAACTTTTTTTTTAGAGATGTGTTAATCTTAAACTTTTAATCTTGTATGAAGCATAGTAATATTAATAGTAAGTGATATAAATGCAAAACATCATCAATTATTTAAATACAATTTTTTAAAACATTAAGCTAAATTCAGTTTGATAAACATTAAGCTAAATTAAGCATTCACAATAGAGTTCTCCTATTTGGATGCTTAAAAGAATTTTTTATACATCCAACTCATTTTATAATTTTTTAATTTCATAGTATTTAATAAACATGATATTCTCTAATTAAACATACTTTTTATTTATTAATTATACATCCTATCAATAACTCTATACTATTTTAACTGATTTATTTTAATATAATATATTCTTATCTCAGCTATGCAACATGTCAAAAAATACTTAAAAAAGTCTAGTCAACTGTTGACTTTGTGGCCAATAATTTTAGAATAGTAATCATATACATTTTCAATAACTTTATCATTGGTCAATAAACCAAGAAAAAAGGACATAAAGAAATGATTCATTGCATAAACTTCATTGCATATAAAACATATCATAGCCTCACATATCATAACTCTCAAAATCCACATGGATTCTTCTTCTTTCAACCATGGATATGTCTACCATGTTTTCTTAAGCTTTAGAGGAGAAGATACACGTGAGACTTTTACTGGCCACCTTTACAATGCTCTTGATCAAAGAGGAATCAACACTTTCATAGATGATGAAGGGTTATGAAAAGGTGAAGAAATTTCACAATCTCTTCTTAATGCAATAGAAGAGTCAAGAATTTCTATTATCATATTTTCTAAGAACTATGCTAATTCAACTTGGTGTCTTGATGAACTTGTGAAGATTCTTGAGTGTAAAAAAGAGAAAGGACAAATTGTTTGTTCGGTTTTTTACGACGTTAATCCGTCTGACGTGAGACACCAGAGAGATACTTATGAAAAAGCTTTTTGTATGCTTGAAGAAAAATTTAGAGATAATATGGAGAAAGTGAAGAAATGGAGATTGGCTTTGACTCAAGCTGCAAATCTTTCTGGATGGCATTTCAATAATGGGTATTTATTAATTTTTCACCAATTATTTTGTTATAGTATTGTTTGGAAAAAAAGTTTTAAATTAGTTAAAAGTTGAAAAATTAATTTTTAGATGAAGTTTGATAAAAATTAATTTGGATTAGATGCAGTCAAAATACTCTTTAATATTTGCAATTAATACAATGTGGGCGTTGGATCAATATGAAATGATATGTAATTTCAAATTTGTATTTAAAATATAATTTAGCTGGAGTAAATATAACTCCATATTATTTTGAAAAAAATTAAATAAGATCAACTACTTTGTGAGTTAGATTTTATATATATAAAAGATCAAAGGGAATAAGAAATTTTAAGACTTTTTATATGTGGACACTAAATCATGTGCATGTACAATGGAAAGATGTTATGGGTCAACAATATAAGTAGTGATAGTGGAATGAGAATAAGTATATATGAGAAGTTGCTTCTAAACTTTGGCCCCTACCTTTCTAAACAACCTCTAGAAGTGTATTTTCTGACAAAATTGTATTTTTTATGAAGTAGTTACACTAATAATGTACTTTCTAAAAAAGAAAAGTTTAATTTTCTTTTTCAAAAGCACATTTTTGAACAAATGTACAATTTTTTCGTATTTAAAAATATAATTGAAAATAAGATTTTTAGAGATTTTGGAAAATATTATGAAAAAGAAAAAAGCACCTAAAAATAGCTCTCCTAAACTAATTAAAGGCTTCCAATCCTTTAGCCCAAAAGTCTCCACCATCTCTTCCATTGAACCAATGAAGTTCCCCATATGAATCCTCCTACTATATAACTAATAACACTAAAAAGATAATTGCTGTGAAAAATATAAGGTGTGAAGAGTGGGTTTTTATTGAGAGGAAAAAATTATTCAATGACCCATATGTCATCATCTTACTGTAACATAAACTTTAGCATAATGGTCAATTTTTTTTTACTGAAAGATCCCTGAAATAGTAACTTAAATAATACCGATAAAATTAAAGGTAAATATATATGTATTTCGTATTGAATCGAAATCAATCAAATCATCATCTAATTCATAAAGACAAAGAAAATTATAAATTATTACTTCTAAAATATATCACCAAATTTTTAATATTTTTAAATACGGGCTTGGACCACTTATTAATGTGGTGGCCATAAAATTCACCTAGAATATAATATATAAATTTTGATTTACCCTCGCCACAAAACATATTTCCCACTATTATCCAAAGTGCAATGTCACTATTATTCAAAGAGTAGTTCACTTTTACATTAGAATCAACATTAAATTGTAAATGATGGTGGTAAAAGATTCAGCAAATGAGTAGTAATCAATTAATTAATTAATACTCTAAAATTTCAGCAGGACCTTCAAGTGTTAGGAATGAAATCTCACAAAAATGGTTAGTAACTAATAAAAATTTTAGGGATATACAGTTGATTTACCCTCAGCAAAATACTAACCATATTAACATTATTAATTACTAATATTGATCGTTAAAAAAAAGTAATAACGGTTGCAAAAGTATAATATATGCTCCTTATAATTTTCAGGTATGAATTTAAATTTATCCAAAGTATAGTCGATGAAGTATCAAGAAAATTGAATAGAATCCCTCTAAATGTTGCAACACACCCTATTGGACTACAAGCTCGTGTATCAGATGTTACATCACTCTTACAACTTGAATCCAATGATGTTAAAGTGATAGGAATTCACGGTATCGGCGGAATTGGCAAAACAACGATTGCAAAAGCTGTTTACAACACAATCTACAATCGATTTCGATATGCGAGCTTCCTCGCAAACGTCAGAGAAAATTCAAGGTATAAGTCTGGCTTAGTGAAACTCCAAGAAAAACTTCTTTTTGAGTTACTTGGAGAGCAAGGAATTAAATTAGGTAATGTTGATAAAGGAATCAATGTAATAAAAGATAGGTTATGTAGAAAAAAAGTTTTACTTGTTATTGATAATGTTGATGATGTTGAACAATTACAAGCTTTAGTTGGAGGATTTGATTGGTTTGGTTTAGGAAGTAAGATCATCATAACCACTAGAGATAAACATTTGTTAACTTCTCATGAAATTGGTTTAACTTATGAGGTTAAGAAGTTAAATCATGTTGAGTCTCTTCAATTGTTTAGTTGGAATGCATTTAAAAGAAGGACTTCCATTAGCTTTAACTGTTTTAGGTTCTGATTTGTGTGGTAGAACCATTCATCAGTGGAAATCTGCATTGGATAAGTACAAAAGAAGTCCTAATAGGAAAGTTCAGGATATACTTAGAATAAGTTTTGAGGGTTTGGAAGAAAATGAAAAGGAGATTTTTCTGTATATAGCTTGTTTCTTTAAAGGTGAGATTATGGAATACGCTGCGAAGGCGTTGCACGCGTGCGATCTGCATCCGATCATCGGTGTTGCTGTGCTTGTTGATAAGTCTTTGATAAATTTGGACGAAAGAGGTGTTTTGTCAATGCATGATCTTATACAAGATATGGGGAAGGAAATTGTTAGGCAAGAATCGCCGTTGGATCCTGGAAAACGTAGTAGGTTGTGGTATTATGAAGATGTTCTTCAAGTACTCGCAGATGGAACGGTAAGATCCATATCTTCATAGATGTATTCAATTTTAATATGTTAGATATATTTGAACAAATCAATCTTAGTTCTACCGTTGATTTTAATTTGAAGATAGAATTTGAAATTTTTACTTTCTAAATTGATTTTCAAGCTCAAATTTTTGTGCAAGTTACTATTACGATGTTATTAAGTGAATGTATCGATATTATTAATTTTATAAAATCAATTCATTCAAAATCGATTTTTGTCATGCAAGAATGTTATTGACATTGCTTAACATGTAATCTTTTTAAGGGAACTGATAAGATTCAAGGTATAATGTTGAGTCTACCTGAAAAGCAAGAAGTGAAGCTAAAAGCTGAAGATCTCAAGAAGATGAGAAACCTTAGAATGTTGATAATTAAGAATGCTGAATTTTTTGGAGAGAATGTTCATCTACCAAACAACTTAAGGATGCTTGATTGGGAGGAATATCCTTCTCCATGTTTATCATCTGATTTCCTTCCTGAGAAAATTGTAATGCTAGAATTGCGGCACAGTCATCTAACATTGGACAAGCCATTCAAGGTATGAAGACGATTTATATCCAACACAAATTTCGACAACAATTTAGATGGTTAATGCATTTCATGTTAATTACATTCAATATTTGCAATTTATTTACCATCCACTTAATACAATTAACCAAGATTTTGAACGTTATATTAGAACCAAAAACATAGTCAATAGATATTATGTATTATCTTTGTCCTTTAATATAAGCACCAACGAACCAAAGAAAGTAGATGTATTTTATTCAAATTTTGGATTGAATACATCAATTTTTGCTTTTATTTCAGGACTGAGGGAGTTTACTTGAAGACCTAGAAATCATGTATATTTGAATACAATTTACATGATTAATGTATATCATATATATTTGAACACTTGATATTTGTGGTAAATGAAATTCAAAATCATGGTTAATTATGTTCACTAGATGGTTAATGAATTGTTACACTTTGTTATATTTATTAATCATTTACATAACGTATTAACCACATATTGTAATTGCACTAATTGTTGTTAAAATATCATTTTTGATTTATAATTACTTTTTGGTTCTTTTTTCATGTTCTTAGCTATATTATGTTTATTCAAAAAGTAACCGTTCCAATTTGGTGTTTTACAGAAGTATGCAAACATGACTTCCCTGAATCTTAGTTCATGTGAACTCCTTACAAAAGTACCTGATATTTCTGGAATACCAAACTTAGAGCAAATCATTCTGGAAGAATGTACAAACTTAGTTGAGATTCATGAATCACTTGGATCATTACATAAACTAATTTACTTAGGTGTTGAAAGGTGCACTGAACTAAAGAAGTTACCAACTGTCCTAAACATGCCATCATTATCATGCATTGCTCTTAATGGTTGTTCTCAACTTGAAAACTTACCAGATTTGTTTGGAAATATGGAAAATCTTCGAATCGTCGAGGTGGAAGAGACAGCAATACAAGAATTGCCTTCTAGTATTGTTAATTTCAACAACCTTCAGATTTTAGTACTAAAGTCTTGCTCAAATCTTAAGAATCTTCCAAGGAACATTTCTTTGTTGCCAAATCTTCAGTTACTTGATGTTTCTGGTTGTCCAAAACTTCAACTATTTCAAGAGAAGCTTAGTTGTTTTAGCACACAAAATTTAGAGTCCAATGAATGTTCATTACCATCAAAACCATGTGTAGATTTTGACTCTTTAGGCATACAATCTTCACATGGTTTTCATTTATTGGAAAATCTTGATCTTAGTGGTTGCAATCTATCAGATGATGATCTACATATCCTTAGTTGCTTTTCCAAACTCAATTCCTTAGACATATCAAGAAACAATTTTGTAACCCTACCTAAATGTTTCAACAGACTTAGTAGCTTGCAGGAGCTTTACATTTCCAATTGCAAGAATTTTCAACAAATTTATGGGATTCCACCTAATTTAGAACATATAGATGCTACTAGTTGCACAGTGTTGAATTCAGAATCATTGAACCTGTTGTTATGCCAGGTTTTTCTCTATCACTTTGACTCTGAGCATGTTTGAATTGAATTATTTGCATTTATAAGAATTTGTGAAGTTGTGAGACTATTTATGAGAACTTATGGAAACAACTTATGACTATGTTGTTTTCATCTTATTTCCATAAGTTCTCCATGATAGCTTATGAAAAAAACTTATAGTTTATATGAAAACAATTTGACTTTATTTTATCTTTTGTTATGGAAATAGCTTATACATAAAAATTTATGAGTTTAATGGGCATACAAAGTCAATGTAAACAATTTTGCATTGACAACCTACACAAGTTGTTGATTGTGTAGTTATTTTATGATGACAATTACAAATGTGTGGTGAAATGACAAAATCAATAGTTCTTATTGACTTTCCATGTAAAATTGGTTTACATCGCCAGTGTACAGTTGTTTCCTCAACATTTATATGATAAGTGTGAATGTTATAAACGTTTAATTAAACTGTTTATCCAAACATCCCGTCTCTTTCTGAGTACTTGGTAGGTATGCTAAGTCGCATCACAATTCTTTTGTATCAGGGATTACATAAGGCATTTAAATTTGAAGTTATAGTACCAAGACCAAGGATACCAATGCCAATCAAGTTCTACTACCATAACAAAGGAGGATCCATTTCATTCTGGATTGGCCAAAAGTTCCCAAGAATTGCTCTATGCTTCATTTTTGAACTAGGAAATAAAAGAATTGGTTTCTTTGCATGTGAAGTTCAGATATCTATTAATGGACAAAAAGCATTAAATAAAGAACAGTACTTCCTTTTAGTTTCTGGTGATCTTGTATGGCTGTATCATCAAGAAAACTTGATGGACTTAAATACATATTTACTGCATGAACAGAATAATGTGGAAGTTTCTTGCGAAATTATAGATGAGAGTAAAGGTGCAGATGTGACGATATACTATTGTGGAGTTCATGAGTATAAGGAAGATGAGGAAGTGAAGAAAACAAATTTGTTGTGCACAATTTCTAGTCTTTGTAATAATGATTACTTGGATAACACTCAATCTTCTAAGGAAACACATGAAAATCAATGTCATTATGAAGATAGCTTGGGAATTGATTGCTGCTCCTTGAATGAGAGTTTAAGGCTTCATGAAATATCAGATGACCAGATGCAACTGATTTCGGCTTCGAATAGGCCAGAAATTATTGAAGTTAATGGAAAGACTACAGATATTTTGGCAGCTGATACAATACATGAAAGCAAGGACATATCTTTGTTGGATATGCAGCTATATGGTGATAGAATTTGGGATCCAATGCTATTAGAGTATCAGTTGAACTGCCACACCTTTGAGAACAAAGGTAAAAGTGAATGGTGTCCAACTTCATTTTGAATTCGATAATTAGTACATATTTACATTTATAATGTTTGAATTCAATGATTTCAAAACTTGTTCTTAACGGGTATAGAAGTCTCTGCAATGGCATCACAACTGCAATTGCGGCCTCATTTGTCTGCATTTTACTAAATATAACAATCAGTATAATCACAATTTAAAACTATGGACCTTGCTTTGACTTTGGCAAGATCTCGACGTGGATTAATCAGCTCCAATGTAACTGCTCTTGAGTCCTCCATTTCTGATGTGGCTAGGGACACTGCTCTTAGAAAGAAAAGAGAAACCTTTGAGGAAGGAAGAGTGTTGAAAGCTCAAAGAGACGAGTTGAGGAAGCGAAGGTTGCGGTTGAGAGTGGAACAAGAATCAGCCAAAGCTACCAAAGGATACATTGAGGATGAGTGGTCAAAGATTAGAGAGAAATTTGATAGAATCTTGAAAACCTTTGGGTTAGATTATTGAATTTGATTCTAATATCATGTAGGAAGGTTTAGTTTATTTTTAAGTACTTCCTTATTTCACAAGTAATGGATTTATTGTACTGATTTTGTAATGGTTAAAATTTGTTAAAATTAGATCTTGACCCGTGCGTTGCGCATGGTAGTTTTAATATTTGTTAACATTAGTTGTGTGATAGAATTGATAATATGGATTCATGTTGAGGATGAAAACGAAGAGTAGAGAGAAAATGAAAACTGCAAATCTTAATATTCTTTGTAATCTAAGTTATGATGCTGAGTGTTAGCTCAAGCTTATATAGTGTTATAAGTCAGTTGCAACAATAACCAACTCCAACTAACTCTTAATCGTTGTTAATGTATGCACACGCATGATACAATCAAATACATTAAAGCACCTAAAGTAGGAATTCCCCCAATAGCCACATCTGAACCTTTCGTCCAAGTTCGGACAGTTCATATTTTATACTCGATATTTTAGATATAAAACAAAATCAAATTTATATTGCAATCTAGACTATCTAATCTTAATCGCCCGGTCCAGATGTGGTTGATTGCATGCAGTGAAACAATAGAAATCCTTTTAAGAGGTTGTCTCACTAAATAAGGAATGTTGTGAAGGTTCTAAGGTGCACTCTTCAAATTTTGTGCTTGCAATGAATTGTTCTCCAAGCTTTAACCACTCTTCTTCAATATTAGCTTGTGTTATCTTTGCCCATTCTTGCTCAGCTTTCAACCTTGGAATTTGGTTCCTCAAACCATCCCTTTCACCTTTCATCACACTTCCTTTGTGAAATAATTCTGTCTTTCTCTTACCAACCATGTCTTTCTGTGATGAGAAATCTGCAATCTCACCTTTTATGGCATTGATTTTCTCTTCAAGTTCTCTCTTCTCTTCCAGCAAACAAGCCAACTGATTCGACAAAAACTTCTCGACCATGTCCATTTCTCGAAAATCTTTAACATTAGCTTCAAGATCATCCTTCAGATTCTCAGCTTTTGATAGGTTTGTAGTTGCTGACTCAAGTTTAAGGATTGCATTGTTGTAATCTAAACTCCACTGAGAAAAACTTTGTGAAAGTTGGAGTAATAATGATTTTGTTTTAACAGAAAATTCTTCATTTGATGGTAAACTAAGCAGGTACTTTAGAATATCTTTTATCAATCCGGAACTTCCGGGATGCAACAAAAGAGAGAATTGTTTTGTGACAAAGTCTTGAAGAATTTGCAATGCTTTTTGAGTTTCTTCACTAGGCCTAATTCTCACAGATAAATTGTTGAATTGGTTATCTTGAACATGTAAAGGAGAAGTTGTTTCTGCTTCAAGTGATGCATAAAATTCTTCCTTATTGTCTTCATTTAGGACATGTTGTTTGCTTTTTACTGAATCAACATTGATTTGTTCAACAAAAGTGATTTTATCACGCAACTGTGTTTCCTTGTTTCTGCTTATTGATGCAATGGTATTTGATTCCTGAGTACATAAAAAATGAAATGAATAAAAAAAAGATTAACAAGGTTTCCTTTCTAAGTTGCAAACAAGCATGACTTTTAGTCTTACTGGTGCAAAATTTTCAATCTCCTTCAAATTTTCTTTTTGTGCAAGTAATGGCTCTTTGTTATGGATACTTGTAACAAGGGGTTTTTCTTGTGTTTCTGTTGAAGGATAAAGCAAATTGGTATCTGCAAGACATAAATATTGGATATTAGTGAGATTTCTTTAGTCACTTGTTTGAAATTATTATCTTTAAATTCCAAATGTGGTTTTCAAATTATTAATTGGTGTTAGTGTCCGGGTAAGTGTCCTATCAGATGTATCTGTCAATAATTATGCTTCATAGGTTGTTACTGTGTACCAAAATGTGGTTGGTTCAAGTGGTAAGAGACTCGAGCACCAAAAGCAAGTGGTCAGGAGTCCAATCTCTTACTCTTGTGTAAGAAGAAAACCAAGTATGGAAGAGTGAATCCACCTTGTGTGTCCAACAGATTCTCTGACAGGTTTTTTTTGAAGAAATTGTCTAATAGAGATTAGTCACTGCTAAACAGTGGTGGATACTTCAGACCTATAGCATGGTTATAAAATAGGTTGTAACTTTGTACTACTATACCTTTTCCATTGGCCTTATTCACAATTTCACAGGTTTCAAGGATTAGATGATTGAGAGAAGCTGAATGTTGTTCCTCTTCCATGTCTTGGCTGTCAATGTCAGTGTCACTGTCCAGTTCCAACTCCTCATCAAAGTCATATTCATTATCCTTTTTTCTCTTGCTGGATTGAAGATTTTCCATGACCTCTAATATAGTCTTGCCAAAATATTTAGCTAATATTGTAGGAAAAACAACATCTTCTCTTACTTCATCATAGATATCCAAACTATCATTATCATGAACCATATTTGAGTCGTGAAGATCAGGACTTATGAAGGACACATGGTGGATATTCATTCTATCTTTGTATAGATGAATTCCACAACATTTAATACTTAAACTTTTTGACTCATCAATGACTGCACATGAAATCACCACCTGATTCCAACCAGATTTTATTTGTTCATTGAAGCCTTGCCACTTGCTCGCGGTGAGGTGAATTCGCAGATCAAACAGCCATACATGATCGACCGGCCACTCGCTTGTCCCTTGGAATACTTGGATTCCATTGATTAGTATGCAAAACTCACATATATAATTGCTTTTGCTTTCATCATCACCATTTAAAAGAAAAAATAGAGCAATTGCAGGGAAATTTCGACGAATCCAAAAGGTGATAGATTCTCCTTTATTACAATGATCAAACCAACTTGGAATTTTTGTCCTTGGAACAACTATGTCTATGTACTCAACCTCCTGAAATGCCTGTTCATGCAATTAGAAGTGGTCACTTTTAGTACCTTATTAGATATAAGTAGTTGGTAATTAGGCAGTAGCTGGTTTGTAGTTGATTCTCTATATATAGAATTTAGTCGCCTGATGTAAGTAATTCAAGCGGAAACCAAGAAGCAACACATTTGCAATGGAGAAAAGTTGTACTTACATCAGGGGACTATATCTTATATATAGAGAAGGTTTAAATATGGTTCTAGTCCCTGCAAATAAAGCGTTTTTTAGTTTTAGCTCATATAAGTTTTTTTGTTTGGATTGAATAAGTTACTGAAAATTCAAAAACTGTTATTTTTAGTCCTCTACTTCAGTTTATTGGGCCATGTAGCGTGATTTTGAATTTGCAACAGTTTTTGAATTTTCAAATACTGAGTCCAAACAAGAAAACTTATTTGGACGAAAATCAAAAAACAATATAATTGCAGGAACTAAAACTATATTTAACCATAGAGAATCAACCACTAACCAGCTACTCCCAAATTTCTAACTACTTATATCTCTAATATAGGTAAAGCAAGATTTCAATGTACAAGCTCAAGTTCAACAAAGGAGGATAATGATGAACATATACCTGACTCAATAGTACTTCTGATGATTGAGGAGTCAATTCCATGCACTTCCTTGCATCTATATATTGCAAGTATGGTGGAAGCACATAAATATCTTTAAGATGCTTGCAATTTTCTATGTTAAGAAGCAAGAGATGAGAAAGGTCTTCCATGCAATCAGGAATGGTCAAGAAGTTGTTATCTGATAGGATCAACCACTTCAATTGTAGAAAACATTTGAGAATTAACTCAAGATCTTCATCTGAAAGATTACAATTTTTGAGACTAAGATTACTTAACTTGGGAAGCCAGTCATTAGTCCTGTCTTCCAATGACTTCCATAGAAGTTTTGGAAGTTGTGGACATCCTTCTACATTAAGCTCTTCAATATTTTGAAACAAATTTGTATTACTAGGTAGATCCTCAACATTTGAGCATGATGTCAATACTAATTCTTCAAGGCCATTGAAGTTTTCAATTGAACTTGGAAAGTTTTTTATGGATGTTCCTCCTATGTCAATATTTTTCATGTTTTCAATTTTTTCCAATACATTTGGGAAAGTATGAATGTTAGAACACTTTCTGAGATTAAGGTATTCGAGATATTTCGATCTTAGACCGCGCGGAAAACTTTCAAGTTTAGGGCATCCTTCAGTGCTCAGTGTGACTAGTTTGTCAAGATCTCCAACAGAATCATGAATGTCAACCAAGTTTGGACAATTGTTAACAAGAATTCTTGTTAGATTTGGAGTTGCTGAGACATCAGGTAGTTTTGTTAGAGGGTCACAATCACTGAAGTTCATAAAAGTCAAGTGCTCAAACTTCTACATGACAAGAACAATTGATGCTTAGAATTTTACATATGCTAGTAAGTAGTAACATGACATAAAAATAGGAAGAGTCATATGATATTTTGACACAAAAATCGATGACAAAGTAGTTGGTTAACAAAGTTCAAATAAGTGATTAATTATGTTGTGTCATGTGTGAATTGTTAATGAATATAACAGACGGCGGAAATTATTAACCACTTATCGAATGTCATTAACCATGAATTTGAGTGTAAATAACCACGATTTTCAAGTGTTTAACTACATGTAGATTTAAGTACTTGAAAATTGTGATTAATTACATTCAGTGGATACCTATTATATGATTAACCATCTACTGAACATAATAAACCATGCATTTGAACTACATTAACCAGCTATTTTGTTGTCTTTATTATTGTCGAATTGTGTGCCAAAATATCATTTCTAAGAAACAAGGATCAAATACATACCTTGAATGGCTTATCCATTACAATATGACTCTGTGGCAAATTGAGTACAACAAGTGTCTTTGGATGAAAATTATCAGGTAGAGATGTTAAAGGATATTTGTTCCACTCAAGCATTCTCAAATTATTTGGAAGATTTTGAGGAACTCCAGAAACTTGTCCATTCCTAACTATAAGGATTCTAAGCCTTTTCATATTATCAAAGGTGTTGGCTTTTAACTGAACTTCTTGTTTTAGGTTAGGCATGTCCAACACAATTCCTTCTATTGTATCAGTTCCCTTTTTGAATTCAACCACCAAACATAAACCATAGAAAAATTAGTGAAATTTCCCATATGTTGTCTCAAAAGGAAAATTGTGTAAATAAAAAAAGTTTAATGGACATACACTAATGTCATCCAATGAAAAATCGTCATTTATGACTAATATCAAAATATCCTTAAAAAGAATTTTAAGTGGAGTGATGCTGCAGAATAATGAATTTATATCATATGTCAGTGAAAAATAGTTTTAGATTGACTATAAAAAAATGTTATACAAGTTAATATAATTTCGAACTCACCATGTTTTCTGTCAAAACTTCAAGAACATCCTCATGATGCCATAATCTTCTTCGTTTGCTCGGATCGAATGGAGACTCCTTCCTAGCAATGTCTTTACCAAGATCCTGTACAAGATCATGCATCTTAACTGAATTGGATTCACCAAT
This sequence comes from Cicer bijugum, assembly GCA_037974875.1. NCBI lineage: Eukaryota > Viridiplantae > Streptophyta > Magnoliopsida > Fabales > Fabaceae > Cicer > Cicer bijugum. The sequence goes on along the minus strand of JBBPBT010000899.1, from coordinate 1,224,644 downwards.
TGTTACAAGAGATTTGTCAACAAGTACTCCAATTCCATATTTTGAATAAAATCGACTTGCATCTAGTGTCTTTTCTACATCTTCCTTCAAATATCCTTTGAAGAAACTGTTTGATCTTTGTTGGTGACAATTGCTGCAAAACTTTGATTGTGAAGTTGTTGATGAAGATTATATGTAGTATATTCCAAAGCGTGTTGTTACACTAGCTTTGATATGATTTGCACTATCACACCAAGAATATCTCTCAATAGTATGTTACAAAATAATGTTACCTATTCTTTTCTCATGCATTAGAAAAGAATAAGTTGACTTAATATATGAAAGAAATGGATGGTAATTGCTTGAATACGTTGTTTTTTCATTCTGTCCAAAGTGACCCTATTTATAGGAAAATAATGTCACTTGGAAAGAGTTGCAATTCTTCTTCTGCCACTGTTTGCGAAGAGACATATACATTTAACGTTCATGTTTTAACTAAAGCGTTGCAATGGCTTGGTGGCGAAACAGCACACCTGTCCGCGTGCGTGAACTGTGTTCGATCCTTCACTATGAACAATTGCGCCTTTTCAGAATGAAATTTTTTCAAAAATAAATAGGAAACGCAGATTCGAACTCGAGTTCCAACCTTAGGACACAATGGAAACAACCACTACACCAACAACAGAAACATATAATGTATAACCAATTATAAATACATATATTACCAATATTTTGGAAATATCTCACAATCCCCCACCATTTTCAAAATATACTTAGTCCCATAATTTTGGAAATATCATGGTTTCAGATAATGGTATCTTACGATTTGAACCACTACTTAGTAAGCTATGGGTTCCACTTATCCCGAATAGATTGGTAGACAAGCTTTGAACCAATTATTCATTAGAACAAGTGTGCACAACTTACACATGAAATCTCGGTACTATCGAAAGAATTATAAAGATGACACATTTGTTAAGGCCTTGTGTCATGTACCCTTTTCATGAGAATTTAAGAGTCAAGCCCTTTAACTCTTCGAAGCGGCCTCACTTCATCCTCACATAGGTAGACTATATCAGAAATACACCCATAATATGTATTTCAGCAAAATTATGCTATATGTCTATTAAGAGTAAAACTCAACCTTCCCACTTTACACTTATGGTCCAAGTACTTTCAATCTTTGGGATGTATCTATATTCAAGTACTTGCAATCATTCTAATAGTGTACTTTATCATTGAACTCAAGACTTGATGTTACTCAAGTGTGAGTCGACTTTCCACCATTGATGATTAATTAGATATGGGCTTGAGTCTCATCCCCAATGATGTCTTCAACACCATGTCCCTTGTCAGACCTTTCGTCAAAGGATCTACAAGATTCTTTTCAGTTCTTACGAACACTATGGATATTACTCCATTTAAAATTAAATCCTTTACATAGCTATGTCTTAGACCAATATGTCTAGATTTTCCATTATATACTTGACTGTATGCTTTGGACAGTGTGGAATGACTATCACAATGTATGGATACCGGTGCCATTGGCTTTGGCCAAATTGGTATCTCATATAATAAATTTCTTAGCCATTCTGCCTCTTTACTACCTGCAGCTAGAGCAATGAACTCTGCAGCCATGGTGGAGTCGGCAATGCAAGTTTGTTTCTTTGATCCCCAAGAAACTGCACCTCCACCAAGGTTGAAGATCCATCCACTTGTGGAAGCATGATCCTCTACATAAGTTACCCAACTGGCATCTGTATATCCTTCCAAAACTGAAGGATATCCACTATAGATTAAACTATAGTTAATTGTTCCTTTTAAATATTTTAATACTCTATTAACAGCGTGCCAGTGTTCTTTACTTGGATTGCTAGTATACCGACTTAACCTACCTACAGCATATGCTATGTCAGGTCTGGTACAGGTCATGGCATACATCAAGCATCCGATTACCTTTGAATAATCTAGTTGTGCCACAGGGCATCCTTTATGTGGTTGTAAACTAACATTTTGATCAAATGGAGTAGAAACAGGTTTGCAATTAAATTGATCAAATTTCTTTAGCACTTTCTCAATATAATGAGATTGAGATAAACCAATATTTACTCCATCTCTAATGATTTTAATTCCTAAAATCACATCTGCTTCACCTAAATCTTTCATATCAAAATTCTTTGATAAGAAAGCTTTAGTTTTCTCCACCTCATCTAAATTGGTGCCAAAGATTAACATATCATCCACATATAAACAAATCATAACACCATTTCCATTATGAAATTTACTATAAATACACTTGTCAGATTCATTTATTTTATATCCATTAGAAA